>JANFAE010000149.1:0-219489 GCA_024613145.1 Pisolithus marmoratus
TTTGTACCTTAGTCAAAAGTACAAAATAGTCACAAATAGTAGGCCTATCTACTTTTTCTGTACTATTTGTTGAATATTTCTTGACATTTCTTGACTGTTTCACTTCTCATTGAGCATGACCAGCTAGTGACTTTTTATGACCTTTTTGACTACTATGGTATTCTGAAATTTCCCAACCAATTTGACTTAGATTAAGTGAAAAAAAGTATGGAAAAGTACAAAGAGTAAAAAAGTCATGGATAGTAGAAAATAGTAATTTGTGAATTTGTGGATGTAAATGGGCCATCCCCCAGCCAGGTAGGCTGACCCCAGTTTTAGGTAGGTGTGCCATCCCCCAGCCAGGTAGGCTGACCCCAGTTTTAGGTAGGTGTGCCATCCCCCAGCCAGGTAGGCCGACCCCAGTTTCAGGTAGGTGGGCCATCCCCCAGCCAGGTCAGCCGACCTCACTTTCAGGTTTGCTAAGTTGGTGCAGCAGCCAACCCCCTGTCAGGGCTGGTCAGCTGACATTGGCTAGTCCCACCTTGAGGCTGAAATGTACCTTTCAGTTGTCCCAGTTTCAGGACTAAATGTGACTGAAGGGTCTGCTCTTTGATGTGTTGACAGTGCAAATCCATATCCTGTGAATAAATGAGGATATCATTGAGGTAGACCATGATGCAGACATTGAGCATGTCTGCAAAAATGCTATTAACAAACTGCTGAAAGGCAGCTAGTACATTAGTGAGACCAAAAGGCATGACTTGCCACTCATAAGCTCCATAGTGGGTCCAAAAAGTGGTCTTCCACTCATCACCATTGGCAATGTGGACAAGATTGTAGGCATGGCAGAGGTCAATTTTGGAGTAAACCTTTGCATGGCTTGGGGAGTCAAGGAGGTCAGAGATTAGCAGAAGCAGGTAGTGGTCTTTCTTAGTGATCTTGTTGAGACCTCAGAAATTGACACAGAGTTGGAGGGAGCCATCCTTCTTTTTCACAAAAAGGACAGGGGCACCATGGGCAGAAGTGGACTGTTTGATGAAGCCATAACTGAGGTGCTCATCAATAAAGGTGTGGAGAGCCTCAAGCTCAGGGGGTGACAATGAGTAGATTGTGCTGATGGGTGGGGAGGCTCCATCTCAAGATCAATCTTCAAGTCAAAGCTGCGATGCAGTGGCAACTCAGTGGCCTTTGCTTTACTAAAGACATCAGCAAACTCATGATACTCTGAGGGGACCAAAGAGAGATCAGGTGAGGGTGTAACTGAAGCAGGGGTAGTAGCTGCATGTAATTTGGCATCATCAGGGGATAGCTGCAGTTGGAACTGCACTGAGCCAGGCAGGGCACAGGCTTGGATGAAGGCTGCAGCACTGATGAGCAATATGTGCAGTTGCAGGATTGGTGAGTCAGGAACCTTCAGTGAAGGCAATGGATTGTTGGGTGATGGAACAGAGGGTGTCAGTACCAAAGTGGGCAAAGCATTGGTGGGTGACAAGGGCACCAGGGGTGCTGGCATTCCCTGCAGTGGTGGTTGGAACATGATACTGCCCAGTACCCAGTCAATCAATGGATTGAAGTGGGTGAGCCAGTTATGTCCTAGAACCAATGAACAGGAGGAATCCAACAGAGCAACAAAAAAGGAAACTGAAGTGACATCACCAGATGGAAAATGGATGGAAAGATCTACTACTTTAGTAATGATGGCATTTGTGCTTCCATCAAACAGTCGAAGTGGGATTGGAGGAGAAATGGGTTTTTCTGGAACAGAGTACTTTTCTACTAATGATGGATCTACAAAACAATGGGAAGAACCAGAATTGATCAACACAGAAATATTATCTACAGAATAGTCAGGGAGAGAGACAGATGGCAGTAGAGCATTAGGATCAGAGAGATTGGATGCATTGAGTCAGAGGTCCAAAGGTGCACAGATGGGGTCAACACATCCTCCAGGCTGTGCAAGCTCCCTGGAGGAGCAGACTATTTTTTTGGCTCTGAAGGGCCTGCAGCAGGGGCTGCTGGAGCTTCAGCAGTGGCAGCATGGGCCTTGGCAGCACATGAGGCTGACTTAGGGTGATCCTTAGCCAGGTGGCCAGCCTCACCACAGAAGATGCAGAGGGCATTCTTGAGGTGGCAGAGGCACTCAGCTGCAGTTACATAACTTGCCATCTCTGCCAAGGAGATGGGTGATGCCAGATTTTGGGGCCTCAGCCTTCTGGGTGTCCTTTGACTTGGACTTCCCTTTGGCATTGGCTGATGGAGCAGAGGACAATGATGACTTTTGTTTATGTACAAGCTTGGCCCCCATATTCCAGAGGTGAGAGAGGTGTCAGGACTTAGAGGGAAACTTGGAGGAGGTACTTTAGTCAATATTCATACTGAGGAATACAAGACTTGTACTGTATGGTATTTATAGGCCACAGCAAAGCTGGGGCAGTACAGTATCAGAAAGTTGGAATTAACATACAGAGTTACTGAAATTTTCTAGGGGAACAGATGTCAGAAAACTTCAGCACAAAGAGTCATGCTGATGGCAGGGAACAGAAGGAGACAAAGATACTATCTATAAACAGGAGGTTGATCATGTACTTGGAGCAGAGTGCCCACCAAGAGCCAATCAGCAGCAAGGCTGAAACCTAAAAATAACACATGACCCCTCAGGACAACATACTGTGCAGGCACCTTGACCCTGACAGAACTGGCCTGACAAGAGCTGAGAGTGGTCATGTGACAAGTCTGACAGTGGCCAACAGTACAGAGCATGCATGCTGGTTGGCTGAGTGACCTACAGGCTTAATAAGTATTGGACTTCATCAAGGATGGGTTGGAAGGTGTCAGAGGGGATGCAGGAGCATGGGAATCACAAGGCTGAGGCATAGCCATGACACATCCACCAATGCTGTGGGGTGAGAGTGAGCAGGAGAAGGGCAACAAGGAAAAAAAAAGAGGTACTATGTCTATTACCATAATATTGGAATTAGTCATGTGATATGTATAATGTTTGGAAGCAACCAGTGCCCATATTTGACATTGCTGACGTTCAGATGCTAAAATTATCAACACCCACACAATTGCCAAAGTTTTTTCAGGTCACATGCTTGTCAAACATGACCAGACATACCATGGGTATATAGCAAACACACCACTGCATGTACATTTCTTCTGTGTCCTTCCTTCACTTTCTTTTTTCTATCATTTGTATGTCCAGCCCTGTTGGGCTTGATGTATTCACCCTATGAGTTGTTCCAGCTGTCCTATCCCTGCTATGTACCTGAGGACTTCCTCAGCTGCTCCTCAGTGTTGCATATCCAGGTTGGTAGTAAATGATGGAAGTCTATTAACTGCACATGTGATGTCAGGTCATGTAGTGACTGAGGCATTCCCAAAGGGGGTGGAGATTCTCCAAAGGGAACCTTGGGATTCTCCATCACCACTGAGTATGGTTGGAGATTCTCCAAAGGGACCCTTGGGGATTCTCAAGAATGGCTGAGTAGTTTTTGCTTGGACTTTTTTCTATGTACTCTGACACTGCTGTAGAGTGCAACTACCATATTAACATATTGTGTAATTAATGAAACCTTAATTATAACAAGGCACCACCTGCTGGAGTGCCAACATTGCCTGTCACAGCAAGCACACATATCTCAAGAACAGCTGAGTAATTTTTGCTCAGACTTTTTTCTATGTACTCCAACACCACTGTAGAGTGCAACTACCATAATAACATATTGTGTAATTACAGCTGTTTTCATTTGTTTTGGGAAAGTCCAAAAATCAAAAGTCACATCATGGAAATTGCCAGCAAGGACCCTGGAAGTGGCCCTAGTTAGGACTTTTGTAGTTACTAGCTATAGTGCTTTTGACTAGCTAATCAGCAACTGTTGAACACACAATTAGTTTCCCATGAGTTATCAACCACCCATTCTTTTCATGCCATGACAAGGTGCCTCAGATGATCTGAAGGCTCATATTCCAGCCCTCTACCATGAGGGCTATTCTGTCAAGCACATCTGTCATTTCTTGGGTATCAAAAAAACCTTGGTTTATAGAGTTCTCAACTGTTATTGACAATCTGGTAGCATCTCCAACCCCCACCCTTACTCATGCCTGGTGGGCTGCCCTTGTACCCTCAGTTCTCATGATCTTTTTTTTCTTTCCACCATCATCCATCATCCTCCTTTGATTTACCTTGATGAATTGCAGGATGAGCTGAGGCTCAAATGCAACATGCACACCTCCCTTCCAACTCTCTCTCATGCCATCCAGCAACTAGGTATAATCTTGCAAGATTGTCTCTGGCCATGCACTAGAATGGAATGAATTCTCATGAGCATTGTATATGATCAAGATCACAGAAGGGATCTGAATATTTTGATGTTCATCAATGAGGCTGCAAGGGATGGGCATACAGTACAGAGGAGATACAGCTGCTTGGGGAGGGGTTATAGATGCAGCATTCAGAGGCCATTCATCTGAGGAATGCACTACTCAATCATCCTGGCCATCACCCTCAATGGCATTATTGTGTATGACATTGTAGAGGGTCCTGTCAATATGGAGTGATTCCTGAAGTTCCTCAAGGAACAAGTGGTGAGTACATAGTATGCAATACTACCCCTCTTCAGGTGGATTACATCACCTGCCAACACAAACCAAGACCTGCTAAAAATTTGTTGTCAACATCAGGGAGGATGTCTGGTCCAATCCCATGTAATTCAAAGGCTGATTTGTACATATGACATCACATGGCACACACTGGGGTTAGTCTCAGCATACCACAGGCAGCATGCTATCTGACTTGGAGAGGGGATTGGCAGCAATGACATACTGTGCACTTGATGCTGAATGGGAGTCTATGGGGTAGGCAAGGTGGGAGTGGGAGAGGTTGGTGAATGAAGTAGACCAGTGTTGAGCTGGATAAGAGTCCATAACAGAATGGCCAATGTCAATGTGTTGAGATCCATCATGGCTGGGGTCACTGGCTGGGCAGCAGCCTTGCATGCAGGGTGCAGGATTGGCACTTTGTTGGCTAAGTTGAATGACTTGATGTTAGGTGGAGTAGTAATGGTTGCCTGTCCATCCTCCTAATGACATGATTATGACTGTGCATAGAAATGTCACTTAAGACTTACCAGTGTGAGACACCAATCACAGACCATGGCAGGTGTGAGAGGGATTGGCCCATGGAGGCCAATGTACATGAGTCCTTCATCACTCTCATTCTTGTATGCCTTGTGAAGTTTCAAGTGCCATCATGCAAGGTGACTGTTGAGGTCAGCTTTCCTAGATGTTCTCTGTAATCACATACTTTAGCTGCACTTGGTGAGTTTAGATTAGGTACATACATACATCAGGACTATCAGAGGTGGGGTATGAGTCACCATCCTTGGAGCTCCCAGAACCTTGGACTTGCCAACCAGGAAAAACTGACAGTGCCATTATTCACTCTTTATCACTATATATTGCTATATTCCACTATTTATCACTAAAGATGCCATAGGGACAACTATAGCATCTATGGCACCCCAACCATCCCCCCTTAAATATAGTGATATATAGACACATATAGACACAGTGAAAAAGGGGGATAAATAGCCGAATAGAGCCACAATGTTGTCATCCCAAGCTTGCCATACTTTGCCATTTTTGCTTTTTTGGCTTCTTTTAGTTCATACTTTTTATGGAGACAACAAATTCATTTAGCACAATATCTACAATACATACACATAATTCTACTTGGTAATAAATCAATGAATGAGATGGATGGTAAGAGGGGGGTGTCAAGGCTAAATAAAAGAATGACTTACTCCTCAGTAATACCAAACTACTGAGGAGGGAGGGAGAAAATTTACCCTACTCTATGTATGCATTTTTGCTTATGTAAGCATCAAACCTTCGTGACTAAGTAAGTACTACTAATGGCAGTTTATATTCCAACAGGGGGATGGATGGGGGAGGGGGGAGGGTGAATGGGCATCAGCATCTGGACTGGAGAAGGGGAGGGGGGGAATTACCTTGAGGGAGGGTTGGGGTGGTGGTTTTTGGTGCTAGAGGAGCTAGATGGGAGGGGGGGCTTACCCACCAGTCATTGTGGATGTTGCTGTTCTGGGTTGGCTGTTGCTGGCTCTAGGTGGGGGAGTGTCAGTGGGAGAAGGATGACTCATCAGGGATCTTACCTTGTTGGAACAGAGCCTCATCTGGTGGAGGGACAGCAGTGGGGAGAGGTGGGAGGTGGGGCACAGGAGATGCAGTGGAGTGTGTGTGCATGCATGGGTGAAAATTTCAACTTCTCACAGTCACATGACCAGTGGCCACTGCAGCACTTCAAGTCTAAGTGCGAGTCTTAGCTTACCAATCATTTCCCACACATTTCCTAATCACTATATACTAATCTATACAACACTACACTTGATACACTACACTTTTTTGGTAATAAAAATGTAGACAACATAACACTAGTGAGGCTTGGGGTAACTTCTTGACCTGTCACATATCCACAAAGATCTTCACTATGGACAACTCACCCTCATATTCAGAAATCTTCTTCACCATCTCCCATTAATCAGCCAAGTTGTTGACATTGATTGTGTCAGAGACCTGTTGTCTACTGGAACAATTGTTAGTAGCTATTGCAGTCATGAAATATGTAAAAATGCACCCTTGGGCCATTTGTGGAATGAACTTCAGTGGAAAATGTTTCTTCTCAGTGACCTCATACTCTTCAAGGCCATGCTTGTGGAGTATTGCTTGCAAAAATTCAACATAGTTCAAGTTGCTGAGACTAAAGATTAGCTCTTTTGTTTTTATGGACTTTTCCTCCTTTGATGTTGTCTTCCCTTTCATGGACATTTTTTGACCTTTGAATAGACTGTCAGTAAGACTGAGAATGACTGCAGAAGGTCATCTTCAGAAGCCAGAGATGACATGTTGGTGGCTCAAGAAAGAAGTAATTAGCACAACTAGTAACTACAAGTTCTAACTAGGCCCACCTCTGGGGTCCTTGCCAGCAATTTCCATGATGCAACTTTTGATTTTTGGACTTTCCCTGAACAAATGAAAACAGCTATAATGAAAGATGACAGTCTACTTTTGTACTTGAAACAAGGCCAGATCAGTATATGCAACTGAGTTTTGGTCCCAGCCCCTTCCAAATAGTTACCCTCTAGTACTGCATATTAATAGTTTGTGGGTATGCAGTATGCAATATGCACACTTTTACTGAATCCCCTGCACCCCAACTTGGTCCCAACTCAGGCTGACAAAAAATTCATGCATTATTAGATTTATGCATTATGACACCATGCATTATGAAATAATCAACTGTAATTACTGCATTTGAGACTAAGTATTTATATCTGTATAAACATATAAATCATAATAATTGGGTTTCATACATTAGAAGGAGATGAATGTCATAAATGCAATGATCATCAGGAAAAAAAGGAATTGCAATGTAGCACTACATATGTAGCCAACATTGCATTTGTAGTAACTGTAGTCTTCTCTCCCTTATGTAGTGCTACATAGTGGCCCACTGGCCTTGACATAGAAGTGGACTGCATGAGTGTTGACAAGGTCTATCTTCATGTTGGTGATGTAGGATGGGGATGAAGAGTTCAGGTAGACTGAACAGAGGAAAGAGCCCAGCTGGAAAGACTTGACCTAGGATAATGACATGATTAAGAGCTGAGTTGTATGGAAAAGAGGAATGATACAGTGCCAAGAGGAGTGCTCTTGGTGGATTGAGGCTCCTAAGTCTTAGGGCCTTGGAAGAACTCATTATGATCACCATTGTGAGCAACAACAAGAACACCTAAGACATTGGTCATGTCAATGGAGTAGTCAGGCAACTGTGAGGATGCAGGGAACTGAAGAAATGAACCTGTTGGTGGAGAACCAAGCCCACCATCCTACATCTTATAAACAGGCACCCACCACACTGCAAGCATTTCACAATTTTTCTTGCCAAAATATGTTGAAAAAATGGAAAGAAGAGATACTCTTTTATTTGGACTGTGTTCACAGAAAAAATGCAAAAATAATATTTTGTTTTCTTTGTCTTTTCTGTGCAAAAAAAATGAATTGATGGTAGTGCTGATTAACTTCTATGCTAATGGGTATTACCATCAATCAATGATTTGTGGAAAGTCATGCAAAGAAAAGAAAATATTATTTTTGCCTTTTCTCTTTGAAAACAGCTGTCAAGAAAGAGTATCGCTTTCTTCAATTTTTTCAGCATGTTTTCTGAAGAAAAATTGTGAAATGCTTGCAGTGCCATAGAATCATGCAAAGTGCATGGCATGAGAGCCAGCATGGACAGGCTACACATAGCAGTGGGGCAGGAAATGTCATGTGCAGGCATTCCACAATGGATTACTGCAGGGGCTGTTGGAGATAATGGTATCAGGTTATCTTGGGGGCAGTGCTGGCTTATCTTGATAAGCTAATCTATGACATCATCTATGTGTGCATGTATCAGTAGTTTGTAGATAGTGCAAGTGTATAAAGCCAGGGACAATAGAGATAGGATCTCTATTGAATTATCCCTGATCTTGGCCCTTGTCTAGTGAGACCCACTGAGCTCTCTCAGACCTAACCAAATATTCTAAACAGGGGCAGGGGCAGGGGCAGGTAGAATTATCCCCAGTGGCCACCACATCCCACAAATGTTAGCCTGAAGTCATGTCAACTATATACATATGGCTGAGGGATGATCAAATGACAGTCCAATGGTGATGTTATCATACTCACTTTGAACAATGTTGGAATATTAAACTGCCCTCTTAGTAGTACTTATCTTGGTGCGAAGGTTTGTTGCTTACATAAGCAAAAATGCGTACATACAGTAGGATAAAATTTCTCCCTCCCTCCTCAGTAGTTTGGTATTACTGTGGATTAATTGTCTGACAAACAGGACATCATAGAAACCCCCACTGCTCAGCAGTGAGAACAGATGGAAGGCTGATTTCTCCTACCTGAATCCTTTGAGAAGTCAATTTTAGGACAGGGGGGTAGATGACAGGCTTGGAGTACAATAGCAGACTCAAACAGACAACATACTCACATTTATGCTCTGTAGTGGCTAGCCTTGAGCCCATATCTGACATGTATGGTCCTGAAGTGGTCATGGACACAGAGAACAGTGAGTCTATGGTCAAGGAAAGAAGGTTGACAACTGTGACCATGACTGTGACACTGTTGGTGGGGATGGGGACTTGGCAGATTTGAATGCATGTTCACATTATGTAATATGGTTGCTTGCCCACATGACTGGCCTTCCTTTTGGGCAGGTCCTCGCACTGCCACCTGCAAATTTCTCACACCAAGTTGCCAGGATGTCATCCAGATGGTGTAGTGTAGATGTGCAATGTGCAATTTGACATAGTAACAGCATGATGTGCATACAATGCATTAAAATTTATGATGTGATACCGTTCAATGCATGGTGTTTGGTGCTTTACAATTTTCAATAGGCAATGTACTAAGTAACCTGGTCTGTACAAATTTACTATCTGGATCCCCAACTTGAGTCAGTAAACTATGGTAGCTTCTTAGGATAGTCCAGGGCACTTGGTAGACAATGTAGTATATGGTAACAAACCATGGTGTGGCAGTTACAACAGTTTAAGACAGTGTATATTAAAGACTATGTAATTTGGCTATGCTCTACAGTGCACTTCCTTTTTTACAGATGATGTATGCCATAGGAATTGCTGAATGCTATGGACATGGACCACAAGTACATACCACCAAACCAATGGAACAGAGCAGTTCAGGAAATTATGTATTTCAACTGTAATGAGAAGGGACACATGCATGTCAAGAGTGTCTGAAGCTGAAGAAGATGAATCAGAGGCAGGGTCCTAGAGCCTGTAACATCCAGCTGACATCTGGAATGGTTGTTGAACTTACTGAAGATGACATTAATGCAATTTGTAGAAACATAAAGGTGGAGAAGACATGATTGATGTAAAGAACCTTGCAAAGGACAATTTTTGAAGGATGGTCCATCTCACCCTCAGGGTGTGCTGTCAAAATCTATTCTGTCTGCTCAATGTACTTCTATAGGAATCAAATATGACATGTCTGCCGAGTCCCCTATAGGCTATGTTGAGCTCCCAGCTTACAAAGTGAGGGTGCCTGCAATGATTGACGGTGGTGCAGAAGTAAACCTCCTATCAGAGGATCTAGTTAACAAGCCCAGATGAGAATGTATCCAGTGGAACAACCCTGGAAAATAACAACTTTCAATAATCATGCTGGGTACACCATTAGGCAGAAAAGTGTGCTGAAGATTTGATTCCCATTACACAATAAAACAGTCACAACCAAGTGTTTCACAGGACCATTGAAGCAAAAAGAATATATTCTGTTGGGAATGCCATTCTTATGACAAACAAAACCTGTGGTGGATTGGGTTGCTGGCTGGGTAACATGTGGGGTGACTCCCCTGAACAGTCAATGAAGAAAGAAGCTGCATCACATGAGGTCAAGACCACCTCTGTTGAGTGCACTATGTTATCAACTGAGTTGGAGATACAAGCCTCCAAGAACAAGGAAAACATCCAGGTTCATCCAGAGTATAGAGAGTTTTCCCAGGTCTTCTCTGAAGAAGACATTCCTCTTCCAAGATATTGAGGCCCCCTCAATCATGTCATCAACATGGTACTGGAGTTTACAAAAGACAACTCCAAACATATGAAGTGCATGCCACTTTACCCAATGAGTCAAGATGAGCTCAAGGCTCTCAATGAGTTCATTGATGAGAATTACAAGTGTGGGAAAATTGTTGACTCTAAGTCCCCAGTAGCCACACTGGTCATTTTCATCAAGAAGAATGATGGAAAGAAGCACCTCATTCAAGACTATCAGTACCTAAATTTGCATACAATACAAGATTCTTATCCACTACCAATCAGGATCCCCAGGCATTGGTAGCAGAAATGGTACAGGGATGAATTTTAGCAACTATTTGAAGAGACCAATGGTGTTGGGCATACATCCTACTTATGTAATGCCATTAATGCCATAATTTGCTGATATTTCTGAGAGAGCAAGCCTGATTGAGTGATGGTACAGGATAAAGGATCAATGACTCAAGTTCAATGGTTTGCCTTGTTTACATGCTGACAAACCATCAAATTGATTATGTAATATATTATGTAATCACTGGCATGCATGACTGCCAAAAATTCAGGCTCCAAACCATAAAATATGCTGTCAATTGCCATGCATATGCTGCCATTTCATCAGCAAAAAAATCCTTTCAATGAGTTGTCCTGATTGAACATGCAATATCTCAACCAAAACAAAGCAAAAAACTTGGGTAAGGTATGCTTTTGAAGCCATGACCTAGGGCTATCTGTACAAATACTTTCCAGATTTCTTAGAATTTCCCTGATTTTTGGCATCATCATCAATACAAAACAGCAAAACATTGAAAGGGTTTTTTGAGTCACTGTATGATACAGTGACCTGTAGGTCAATGCCAGTATTGTGGCACCAGGTGAGCAATTCATTATCAATGTATTCTTTCCCATTGTTGGTGCATATGACCTTTGTTTGGCATCTGAGTTGGCATTCAAGGTATATGAGGTATTCCTTTAGTTTATTGGATGCCTCTCCTTTACTAACCATGAACCATACTTCACATTATTGGGTCACATTGTCCACAAGAGATATGTACCAGTGCACATGCTCACTTAGGGCTTCCATTCAAGCTGATCCCCACACACCAGTATGAATCATTTCTCCTGGTAGTGTTTTCCTTGGCACTGATTTATTTTGAAATGGTAATCTAGTTTGTTTAGCCTCTATACATGCAGTAAGTCCATCAACAACCATTCATGTTGGAGGGTTGGAGTCCTTTAACTCCAATGTATCCAAAACACCAGTGCCATTGATCCCAGATATGTGCCTGGTGCACACACTCTGCAGACTGCAGGTTCATGCCCATGCACACATAGTTCATAGACTGCATCATGTATATTAGCTATAGCAAATAGATTATTTCATTGATCATATAATTTCATTTCTCCTCCCCCAGAGACAGAGGAGCCACTTTCCTTACTGAAGCATGTTAATGAAATTAAATTATGTATGGCATCAGGGGTATATCATATGTTCTACAAGGTAATGATGGAAGTCTTGTTACCTACTTGTGCCTGTAGCATGAGTGTCCTGATTCCATATGCTGTAATTTTGTGGTCTCCAATACCTTGGATTTCTTTGTATAGGGACTATATCCCTAAATATGAATTTTGTCTTTTGCTATGTGTGCCATACATCCTGAGTTGGCTACCCACATGTACCACTCAACATGCTCATCTATTCCTTTGTAAGATCCATTGAATGCATTACCATAGATACTAGATCAGATGTCCCTTTCCCATCTGTGTGTAGTACCTGTTCATCATCCTGTATATCATGCATAGGTAATTCTGTGATTGTGGCAAAATTAGCTTGCCCAGGTTTAGCCTTTTTGGCCAGCCTGCTGTTCTTTTTCCAGCACTCATCTTCGGTGTGACCTAACTTCCAACAGTATCCACATTTGGGCTTCCCCTTATGGTGGCACTTGTCAGTAGTATGGTTATCATGTCCACAGATACTACAGGACTTGGTAGGCTCTTTCCACTTATTATTTACTTTCCTTTGAGTAAACAATGTCTGTTCATGTGGAGTGCCCTGCCTGTGCTTGAATTCATCCACCAATACCATGATAAGTTCTTTGACTGTGACCAAATAAACTCCTTTCCTAGCTATCTGGCCTGCCATATATGATGTGGTAAACATAGTCCAAGACTCCAGCATGTTTAATAATAGAATGTCTTTGAACTTGCCATCAGGGACCAGCTTCCCCATAGCTGACAGGTTGTTCTGCATGTGCTTGAGTTTATTGATGTGTGCTGTACAGAATTGATAGGAATGGTCTAGGGATGAATCTAAAAGGCTAGGTAGACCTATAGGGACCCTGCTGAAGAGAAGAACTAGTAGATAAAATGAAATGAAATGAAACTGGAAATGCTTAGCTGACAACCAACAATGAACTCCTCAATCCCACCACTCTAGGACTCCCCTAGAGCTGTCCTGACCTCACCCTCAAGAGCAGTAACAGAAAAGACTGCCACAGACTGGTCTCACCAGCCTGTGCTCTCCAGCCTCTATAGTGGTGATTGTTCTCTGGCTAGTACACACTTGAGTCCAAGACCTTGCTTACTAATCAGCCCCTTGCCTCGCACCTAAGTTCCAGCCCAAGTACAAAACAGGGATCAAGCCCCTTAGAAAAATAAAAGAAAACCTCAAACACCCTTTCACCACCCATATCCTACTAGGGAGTTCTGTCCCCCAACAGCACTGCAATATTATCACCCTCTGGACATTTGGCATTCAGTAATTCCCTTTTCACAATGAGAGCAGTTTGAACACCTTGTATCTTATGAGCCATCTTCAAATTTTCCCACATCTGTGCTGCAGTCTCAGCATGCATGACATGGTCCATTTGTTGGTCATTAATATTTGGCAATATCAGGGTCTGTGTGATTAGATCTTCTTCTTCCCATGCTGCTATTTTGGCACTATTGGTAGAGTCTTCCTCCAGCTTTGGATAAATTCCCTTGGTGTACTTAAAGACCTTGTGCAAGCATAGAAATTTCTGCATTCAAATTTACCATGCATGCCAAATATTATCTTTAAGTGCATCTACTTTGTAAGATGAGATAGTGCTGAGGTTTCATACCCTACTGCTGGCTCCACTACTATTGTTTGTATGTGTTGTGATGTCAACAAAGTCTTTGGTGTTCCCTGACATAGTGATGCAAAGTTTTTATTAGGTAGCATTAATTTCATACAGGTTTTGTTTATAGTATTGAACCAGGGCTCATAACCTGTTGGTTGTGAGCTTGATCACGAGAGTTATAGATAAGATATTGATTATTCTCCCTCACCCTACCAGCTCAGGCTTTTATATATTGTAGGAATACTATTCTAGAATAGTCCACTATAATCACTGCAGAAATGAGATTTTTAGAGGGGGGATAATCCAAGGGTCTCTGTTGAAATAATCTGATCTCAGAGGTCTAATAGGCAATATGAGTAGCAAAATCTGACTCATCAAATTAAGTAGTCAGTCTTCATAGTATAATCTGACCTTGTCAAAAAAATGACCATCACATCCAAATAATCAGACCATAAACTGAGTCAGACAATGTACAATGTGCTGTAATCCAACCTAAAGCAGACTTGCACATTGTGTCTTGCCTGACTCTGAATATGCTCAGCCACATTATCTATAATCCACCCCTGCCACCATACTATCAGGAATTTAATAGTTTACTTTTTCATACTTTTTTCATACTTTGTCCATACTTTTCATACTATTTTTTGAAAAAGTCAGAATAGTAAATAAAGAAGGTCCCTCTGCTTTTTGTATTGCCTTTTGTACCTTTTTTTGTACTTTTTCTGACTATTTGTGCTATTCTGACTTGTTTTGCACTGCAACTTATTTCACTATTCCAACAATCCTATTAGCCCCTTAATTGGCCTGCAGTAGTGAACAAAATCCATTGCATTTGCAACAACACGCAGCACAAAACAATTAAAACAAGTGTAATGCTGTGACAATCCAAAATGAAGGCATGAATGTGATGACATTATAAATGGATATGATTAATGAAGGATCATAGTGTTACTAATGAGTGACTCAGGAAGGGAGGAGATGTGAATGCAAGAAAATATATTGAAGAGATGATGATGTTGAGTGCAAAAGTCAGTCACAAGTAGTGCATGTCCAAATAGTAGAATCCTATCAACTGCTTGTCAATGACATGTGCATAAACAATATGATGACTTACAGAGATTGGCATGCAGTGCATCAATGGCTTTGTCAACATCACCCATTGAGTCCTCATTGCTCCCATCCTCTGAAAGGGACTCCAAGGCGAGGGAAGTGAAGGCAGTTGCTCCTGAAATGATGTCACATAAGGTGGCATTATTGTGCTTATTGATCAATGCAAAATATTGCTTGGTAGAAGAGCCCCACTTACCCTCTGAGAACTTTGGCATAGTAGTTGATTCCTTCCCAGATGCTGGGTTCAACTTGATTGGCAGCTTGACAACTGCCCTCCCATACATGCTCATTGTGTCAAGCTGCAGCTTGCCTGTTTGGAACATATGGATACATAGTTCACTCCAGCTAGAGAAACTAAATTATCTAGCTCTCTAGCAGCTAAAATGTGATACATACCACCGAACAGACAATGGCTGTCACACCTTTGATGCCCCTTTTTTTTAAAATCTTTGGTCTTCAGTTGGGGGATATCAGGGCACCCAGCACAGGGACACAGATGGGTGTGGGAAAGGAGGAATAATATGAAATGAGACCAGAAAGCATTCATCAACTTGCTCATATCTTGGTCTAAATATATAAATGTGAAGTCTTTGAGCAGTGCAGAGCACATCTTCTTAACATTAGCAGAGGATGGGCCACCAATTTCTGGATTTGAAACAAGGTAGTGAGCAATAATATTGATTCCCTTGGATGTGAAGTTGTTGTGCCATGTGCAGAGACATTGATTGGCCTATTCAATAAAATGAGTCAACTGATAAGGTAAAAAGTAGTAATAATACAATAGTAAAGATTGCCATCCCAGGCCAAATATCATTCTGCTTGTCCTTGAAACTTGGGACAATTGTAAGGATAATCATTTGGAGTACCCTCATGAGATTGTCATCTGTAATATTTCAAGGGTCAGCTGAACTTCCAGCCCACAGAAGGAGAGCAGGCATGATTTGTCTTGCCCATAACTTCTCCTCTGTGAGCTCAGAAGGTAGGTCTCTGTTCTTGGTGTAATGACATTTGCCTGTGCCATTGGTCCCAGTTGAAAAAACTTGACCTGCTGTGGTGTTCTTCTCCTCTGATTCTTGACCTGCATCCTTCTTGACCTTGAGCTTCTTTATGCCATTATTGACCTGTGATTCCCAAGGAATCAATGTACAGCTCAAAACAGACCAAAGAATGTACCATCCTAGTGACACATGATTCCTTTGCAGGCTGTACACCAAAGTTCATGTTGGAATCATCAACCTCAACATCTCCATCATCAAAGTCTTCAACCTTGGATGAAGTGACATAATCAACATTGTCATGATCCGAATGCTTGTGCTTTGAGCCAGCCAATACCTCCTCATAGATAGGCCAATCAAATACTTCATCACTCTCTACATTGTTAACAGTGCTTGCAACAATCTACAAGCAATAGTGGACAGTCAAATTGCTTGATCAAGAGACATACCTTGGATTCTTTGTGACCTACATACAGCTTTGACATGGAAAGAAAGCTGATCCACTTCTTCATCCATGTAGTGGGCTGGCACAGGCATCTGTCCATGATTGAATATGGTTGATCCTACCAAATGACACTACATGTACCTGATCACCCTGGAAAGTCCTGTTGTGTGCAGGGCCTTTCAATGACACTGAGCTGGCAGTGGTAGCATTGGTTGTCAAGGAGGGAATGGAAGGACATGATCTTTTGGATTTGGACCTGATAGCCATCACCCTGGTAGCTGGGACAGTCTTGATCCAGTGGTGGACATGATTGTCCAGTGGGTCATCCTGACTGAGAGCATTTCAAGTGAGGTTGAGCCAGTATAAAGTCAATTCAGTTAGTAGCAGCATTTAGAGTGTATCAAACAGTTGAAAATATAAGAATGTATGCTTGCTGTGATTGGTCTTCATCATTCACTTTGCACATCACCTCTCTGGCAGGTGCATCCACCAGCAGGTACATTGCACCTTGCCTTCTCAACATGCAGCTAGCTGTTCCCCCACTCCACAGCTGGCTGCTTGTATGGTCCACAACAACAGGCCCCTGGTGAGTCTCAACTTCTACATCAACTTTTGATACATTTTCAGTGTCTGTGATCAAACAGCACAATTATTGTCTCACTTTCAACACAAGCTTGGACAGATGTACTTGTATGCCTTCCTTGGAATTGAGGCTCCCATCTTTGTCTGATCAGCTTTGCTCCAGTAGTGTTGTGAGTTGGCACCTGTCTGGTGTCCATCACAACAGCAGGACCAGTTTCCTGGTGAGCCTCAACTTCCATTCCAGCCACTTTTCTTATATTATATCAGCATCTGTGATCAAATGATATAATCATCCTCACCTTCAACATGAGGCAGGACAGGTACATCTGTAAGCCTTCCTTGACTGGTGGGCACCTGTCTCAGTCTGACTGGCTTCACTTTAGTAGCATCTTGAGTTGCTTGCCTGACCTCCATAGTGGCCTCCATGTTGCTCACTTGTGTGTGACTCTGCTGAACAGCAGTTGCCTGAGTGTCAGCAAGCTCCTGAATATGCAGATCATCAGCTGTCTTCTTGGCTGGAGTTTTCTGTTGGATTTGTGTTTTGAGAACAATCCTCCCTGGATGAAGGTTGGCCTTCACTTGTTGTGGACAATGACTATCAGAAGGGGCCAACATGATACTTGTCATGTGTAGGGGGAGGACAGAACAGTGCAAGGTGAGTTTGAACTTGTTGCTAGTCTTATGCAGACAAAATTTTCTCATGAACAAAAGCACTAAGTCCTGTTCTCACAAATAAATGTACTAACCTCCACCTAACTTAGGTCCCTGACCATTTACCGATCATGCGTTGCAGGATCCCCCAGTGTGCTCATTTGTGCCAAAAATGTCACCATACAGAAACACACCCCAATGGATCTCATTTCATCCTTTTTGCCTCCATTGTGAGGTATCAAGTTGCCACTGTTGGTTCGAGAATAAGTTGGGGTTCACTCAACATATGCACAAGCACCATATGAACTTTAGTTGCTCCAGACCAAGTGTTCTCACTTGGACAGATTCTCTGAATTGTTCAGAACAGGAGGAGCATGGTACCAACATCACACCTCCAGCAGCCAAGCATGTTGCAGCAGGTGCTGGCCATCAAGATGACTGGCCACATGAACATGATGGCATGAAGGTAGAATTCATCAGCTCCAGAAACAGGGTTTACCACAACTATCATCCAGGTCTTACTGGTAAGCTTATGCACACAGTATTCTACCTCTATCAATATATTTTGTTATAGCACAAAGATGTGACTCTCAGGGATGCTTTCTACCAAAAGTTGCGCTGCTGCCACATGTACAAAAATTGCCAAGTGACTGGGCTCTGTTACCACCTGTCTGTTCTCTGCAGACTCCCAGGCCTCATCAGCACCAGTCACAACAGTTTGAGGTTGGTTTCTGGACCACCATCACCTCACCTCGAGATAAGGTGTTCTATTTCTTTGTTATCTTTTTCTTTCTTGTTGTTGTAACAATTGTTATCTCCATTTGGGACATAGTTGATTTGGTACATCACTATTATAGCAAATGGATCTAACGATCTTTGGCACTGCCTCCTTGAGGTAACTGATCAGACTTCTGCTGTACACCTCACTGTTGTTTGTCATTTCACTTCACCTTGCCTTTGTTTACTCTCTTGTACTTTTTAGTTGTCTGCAGTCAGATGAGTGGCTGCTGCAGACCACCACCTTCCTGTCACCTTGAGAGCCCTCAAGGTGTTCATCATAGATCCACTCCCATGTACATAGTATAAATATGGTCACTGGGGAGGTTAGCTCCTCAGTTCAAATCTACTCTTTGACTCATCGCAATCTTGGATTGACTGTCTTAGTCTCTTGTTGGGTGCCTCCATCACTGTCTTAGTGATTGTGGGGACTTTGGGTCTAACATATGACAAGTCTATTACACATACAGAGTGCCCTATGAAGCATCCTTGTTTTGAGGTTTGTCTTTGCCTAGTTCTGCTTGGCTCACCTCTGCCTGTCTTAGGCATTTTGGTTCACTGAGCATAACAAAAGATTCAAACTCACAACCTGGATGGCACTTACATAGCTGATCCAGCATTCAGTGGACTTTCCCTGTCTTAGGGTAATTGTCACTGCCAAGGACACACCCATCTACCTTTTCAACAACCCCTTATGAGTTGCCCAAGGTGTCTACACCAGGTGACGACAAACCTCCATCTCTGCCAGATAAAAGGCTACTTTGGGACTCTCCCATAGCATCAACCAGCAAGAGACTTCCCAACCCTTTCAAACATTCTCAGCTGAAGCCTAGCATTGCACCAAGGACAAGTGAGACTCAGAAGAAGCCCCCACCAATACCTCTGAGAACCCTCTCTAAAGCAAGACAGTTCTCTTTGCCAATAGCCCTGTACCTGCCTTGTCCTTTGCCACCACTATGAAACCCCACCTTCATTGGTTATTGGGAAAAGCCCATTGAAACTGACATCAACAATGACTTCATAGGTGACCTCACCAGTGACGAAGGCACAGAACCCGAAGAGGATGTAAAAATCCCAACTAAAGAAGAAGAGGAACTCAAAGAAACACTTGCAGGGATGGCTGAAGAAATTTGTGTTAATGTACCTGGGGAGAAAGCTGGGAACCCCAGTGTATCTGAAAAGAAGTGAGAAGTTCTGTTCCCACCTCCTGGCACTACTGATCAACAGATCTTAGATTGGTTTGTCACCAACTCTGGATGACAATATATCCCCATGTTGTGCCCATGTAAAGAGAAGGACGACCTTCCAAATGGAGGTTGGGAGTTTAACCTGAACAAGCCTTTCGAGTTCAACAGATCATATGATCATTTCCAGTCCTGGTTAATGATGGTCCACAGGTATCTGTCAATTAATGCCCCTGTGTACAATGATGATCACATCAAGGTTGCTCTCGCCCTCTTGTACATGACCAAAGGGTCAGCCACCTCCTTCACACAGAACTACATCACAAGTCACATCCAGAGAGGGGACCACTACTATCAAGACAGCTTCAAGCAATTCATCAAATGACTCGCTGCTACTTTTGAAGCAGGAAACCAATGAGATCTGTTGACAATTCATTTGACTCATCTGTCACAAGGTAATGGAACCCTGGAAAAATACATGTTGGACTTCTACACCTTGTACAATCATGCTGGCTACCAAGAAAATTCCACAGATGGAGCCATATTCTTCGGAAGAGGGCTCAAGAAGGAAATTTGGGACTGGGTCCTGAACCAAGGAAAGACCCCTCAAACCATTGAGGAGTGGGTCAAGAAAGCAGGCAAGGCTCTGGCCTCACTTGAAATGAAAAGGATATTTGACAACAAGAAAACCATGTATACCCCCACTTTTCCCTACAGACCTGCATTGAGTAGAGATCCTAATGCTATGGATGTTGACTGCAAGTATGTACCCCCTGGGCATTGGAACAGGTCAGTCAAGGAAATAACCTGCTTTAACTGTAATGAAATGGGACACATGTCATGAGTGTGTCCAAAGCTGAAGAAGACTAATCAGTGGCAGGGTCCTAGAGCCCATAACATCCAGCTGACATCTGGAGCAATCGTCAAACTTAGTGATGACAACATAAATGCAATAAGAGGAAACAAGGAGGAGAAAGGAAATGACAAAGACATCATTGATGTTAAAGATCTTGCTAAGTCAGATTTTTAACAGATGGTTCATCTCACCTTCAGGGTGTGCCATCAAAAAAGATTCTGTCAGCTCAATGTACTTCTATAGGTATCAAATATGATATGTCTGCCAAGTCTCCTCTTGGATGGGTAGAGCTGCCAGCATACAAAGTGAAGGTGCCCACAATGATCGACAGCAGTGCAGAAGTAAATCTCCTCTTGGAAGACCTCGTCAAGAAACTGAAAATGAGAACATATCCAGTGGAACAGCCCTGGAAGAGCACAATGTTTGATAATCATGCTGAGTACACCATTAGGCAGAAATGTGTGCTGCAGATTAGGTTTTGGTGGCATAACGATCAAGTGTTTTGTAGGGCCACTCAAATGAAAAGAATACTTGCTGCTCGAGATGCCATTCCTCAAGCAGTGGAAGCTGGTTGTTAATTGGGAAACTGGCAAAATCAATAGTTGGGGTGACCCCCCTTATCAGTCAACAAAGAAGGAAGATGCTATGCATGAGGTCAAGACCGCCTCTGTAGAGCGCACAACATTGTTGATGGAACTCGAGATTCAAGCCTCAAAGTTCAAAGAGGATGTCTGAGTACCTGCCAAGTACCACAAATTCTCGAAGGTCTTCTCCAAAGAAGACATTCCTCTGCCTAGACATCGAGGACCCCTCAATCATCAAATAAATATGGTACCGGAGTTTACCAAAGACAACTCCAAGTTAATGAAAAGGGCGCCCCTCTATCCCATGTCACAAGATGAACTCAAAGCCCTCAATGAGTTCATTGACAAAAACTACAAGTGTGGGAAAATTGCTGACTCAAAGTCTCCAGTTGCCACACCAGTGTTCTTTGTCAAAAAGAAAGATGGGAAGAAGCATCTTATTCAAGACTACTGGTATCTAAACTTGCACACCATACAAGGCTCATATCCATTACCAAACATCCAGCAACTCATGGATGATCTTACCAAGTCTCACTATTATGCCAAGTTCAACATATGTTGGGGTTTCACAAACATATGTGTCAAGGAAGAAGACCAGTGGAAAGGTGCCTTCATAATGCCACATGGGCTGTTTGAACCCACCATAATGTTTTTCAGGCAGTGCAACTCACCACCAACTTTCCAGCATTTCATGGACAACCTTTGAAGAAGAGATCCTTCAAAAGCACAAAGTGATCTACATGGACAATGTCATGTGCCACATGAAGACTAAAGAGCAACTTTGCAAAAACATGTGACAGTTCCTGTCCATCTGTCAAAAGGAAGACCTTCACCTCAAGCTTCAAAAGTGCATTTTTGAAATGATGGAAGTAGAGTTCCTGGGGATCATGATAGGCAATGGAGAGGTAAAAACTATGGGAGCGAAAACTGATGTGATCAAAGACTGGCCTGAGCCAAAGTCTCTTAAAGAGCTTCATAGCTTCCTCAGCTTCTGCAATTTTTACCATTGTTTCATCCCCTGATTCTCCACTATCACCAAACCATTGCATGAGCTGTCCAAGAAAGGAGTCATGTGGAAGTTCAGGCCCAAGCAAAAGGCTGCCTTTACAAAAATTCAGTCACTACTCGTGTTGGCCCCAGTCCTTTGCATTCCTTACCTGAGGAAACCTTTTGCAGTGTTCACAGACAACTTGAAACTCGGAATTGGCACAGTACTTGCACAAAAACAAGAAGATGGAGAATGGCACCTGTGCCAGTATCTATCAGAATTGCTCAAAGGAGTGGAACAGAACTACCAGGTCTATGACTTGGAAATGCTATCAGTCATTCAGACACTTGACACCTTTCACCAATATCTGCTGTCACTGGTCAAGAAAACCATGTTCTTCACTGACCACAAGAATCTCACCTATTGGTGACACCCACAAAAGTTGAATCTGTGCCAGGTGCAATGGTTGTCAAAGTTGCAAGGGTTTCCCCTTGTGTTCTCTCATGTCCCAGGGCAGCTTATGTCTGTGCCCAATGCCCTCTCTTGCTGGCCTGACTATGGCGCCAATGATACTCCCCTTACTACTGTGCTCAGCAAGTCATTGTGGCTTGTGGGGGGGGTGACCCCTGTGGAAACCCCTCCAGAAACACAAAAAGCTGTTTGTCTTTCCAATGAAACCCCTAAGGTCCACCTCACAAAGGTCACAAAGAAGGATGATGAGCCATCTTGCCTCACAAAGGATATACCAAAGAAAGGTGTGCTTGTCCTCTTGAAGGAAACTTACAAATGAGCTGTACAGGACACCCCAAAAGACACAACTCTTGTGGACAACAAGTGTATACAAAAAGTGGAAGACAGGGCAAAACAAATGAGAAACCATCTTTACATTCCTCCAGGTGCAAGACAGCAATGTCTCAAAGAGTATCATGATGATCCCCATGCTGGCCACCCTGGCATCACTGTCATGACAAGAAAAATGCAAGTGGATGTATGGTGGCTGGGGATGTGCAAAATGATCCAAGAATATGTGAAGGGATGCCTGACTTGTCAGGCAGCAAAATTTATCACTCACCCTGTTACCCTGCCCATCATGCTGCACAACATTCCCAAGAATCCATTCCCCTTTCAACAGATCTCAATGGATCTCATTACAGATCTTCCCATGTCTGGGAAGTATGACTCAGTGCTTACCATCGTGGATCAAGGGCTCATGAAAGTGGCTGTGTTCGTCCTGACCATTAAAACTATAGACTCTGAAGGACTCACAAGGTTGTTCCAAAAATACATGTTCCAGAGATATGGCCTCCCCAAGTTGGTCATATCTGATTGGGGACCTCAGTTCACCTTGGCCTTCATAAAGGAAGTCTACAAAGCACTTGGGATTCAGCAAAAGTTGTCAATGGCATATCACCTGCAGACCAATGGTGAAAGTGAGTGTGTAAATCAAGGACTCGAAATGTACCTTCATTGCTACTGTGCCAAGTTCCCAAATTCCTGGTTGTCTTGCCTGCCTGATGCTGAGTTTTCCCACAACAGTAAGGTGCACAGTGTCCACAAACAAACCCCTTTCTCCCTTCTCTATGGTTTTGAACCTTCACTGTACCTGGCCACCTGGCCACCTGGGTTACTAGTGCTCTGAGCATGAATGAGAGACTCGAGAGGCTTGCTGCCAATCAAGACATGGCAATATTAGCTCACAGACATGCCCAAGAAGTGATGTGGAACTGAAGTAAAGGATCCTATCAACCACCGAAGATTGGGGACAAGGTATGGCTGGACACTGGCAACCTCAGGGCACAAGGGCAATCACCAAAGACAATGCACCGACAGTTTGGTCCCTTTGAGGTTACTGAGGTAGTGTCACCAGTGGCTGTATGCCTCAAACTACCTGAAACATGGTGAGTACACCCTGTGTTTCATACCTTGCAGATCTTCCCATTCACCAAGAACACCATGTATGGAGAAGTGCCACTGCCACTGATGCTGGATCTGGTAGATGATGAGGTTGAATGGGAGGTAGAGGCTATTCTTAACCATTGCAGCAAGGGATGATGCAAAGGATGCAAGTATCTCATAAAGTGGAAAGGCTTCCCTCACTCCAGTGCGACATGGGAGCCAGAGGACAATATAAAAGAGCACACATCTGAGGTACTCGAGCAGTATCAGCTCACCTGTCATCTGCCCATCATCAATGCCCTCTCCATATAACACAGAAAATGACTACTCCGACCCTGCACTTGCCTATGGAGCCACATGGGAGGACTTTGCCTTCACCAACAATAGTTTCTTTGATATCCCTAACATACATACTTAACACCACTCACCTGCTTCCAGCTGAAAAGTTCATCCCACTCCCTGATAACAATCAGACCCACTTTATCATTGGTGGTCACATCCCTTGCCCTGTTCAGCATGTCCTCTTCCCTAAGGTCTGCTACCACTGTTCCTATGCCAGCCACTGGTCCTGTCACCATGGAGAGGGCTCTCATTGGACTGCTCCCACATTGGTCGAGCATGTCTCTCCATCACCATCACCTGCTCCCACTCCTGCCTCAGCTTTCTGTACCCCTGTGCCTGCTCCCAGCACTCCCACTCAATGACCTCAGTATTGTCATCACCCCTTGGATGCCACCCCCACTGTATCCCACACCTGCTGTGACAGTGCATGCCAAGCATGAGAGGGGGGTGATGTTACCACCCATCTGTTCTCCACAGCCTCCCAGGCCTCATCAGTGCCAGTCACAATGGTTTGAGGTCAGTTTCTGGACTGCCATCACCTCGCCTCAAGATAAGGCATTCTATTTCTTTGTTATCTTTTTCTTTCTCATTGTTGTAATGATCATTATCTCCATTTGGGACATAGTTGATTCAGTACATCACTATTATAGCAAATGGATCTAATGATCTTTGGCACTGCCTCCTCGAGGTAACTGATCAGACTTCTGCTGTACACCTCACTGTTGTTTGTTGTTTCACTTCACCTTGCCTTTGTTTTCTCTCTTGTACTTTTTAGTCATCCACAGTCAGATGAGTGGCTGCTGTGGACCACCACCTTCCCTTCACCTTGAAAGCCCTTAAGGTGGTCATCATAGATCCACTCCCATGTACATAGTATAAATACAGTCACCAGGGAGGTTAGCTCCTCAGTTCAAATCTACTCTTTGACTTGTCACAATCTTAGATTGACTGTCTTAGTCTCTCATTGGGTGCCTCCATTGCTGTCTTAGTGATTGTGGGGACTTTGGGTCTAACATATGACAAGTCTATTATGCATACAGAGTGCCCTACAAAGCATCCTCATTTCGAGGTTTGTCTTCACCTAGTTCTGCTTGGCTCACCTCTGCTTGTCTTAGGCATTTTGGTTCACTGGGCATAACAGACTCCATACCATAGCCAGTTAGAGTTCAAAGTCACTGAATTTCTCTTCACACATGCAGAAATGCTGGCCAAAAAAATCAACACATTACAAGACTTCTGGACTGCCTCATTACTGCCATTAGGTGGCACACCACTGTTTGCCAATCACAAAGATCTCTATCACATGATTGACTGCATGTCTGTTGGCACAGTACAGTGGGAAAACTTCAAAATTCAGCACAAGCACAATGTACAGCATGCACCAGATGAACAGAATGAGCAGGATGAACAAGGTGAATCAATTGAGCTTGAGGATGGACAGGAGATGGACTGGACAGACTGGAAGCCCCTTGGATGTTTGACACCTATGATATTTCATGCCATACTGAGAGTTTGATGGCACAAATGAGCAGAGGTGCTGGGAAAATTTTATGTTGGGTGACTGGGCTTGGAACAAAGCAGTATGTATTCATCTCATCTCAATATATGTTCCACTAATCTTGTGCTCCTAGAATCAGATTATACATGGCAATCCATTCATGGCAGGTGCAACACTGGTTCCCATCATCCTTGGCAGTGACAAAACTGCTGTGTCTGTTGTGACTGGGCAAACAGATTACTATCTGCTCTATCTTTCCATTGGAAATGTGCACAATACCACTTGCCATGCACATCATGATGCAGTAGTGCTCATTGCTTTTCTTGCCATGCCAAAATGTAAGTGCTTCAGGTTGCATTAGGTTATACTACTGCTGATAGTTCAATAGCAACCAGAGAGCATGCTAGCACACAACATCAGCAAAACAGCCCTCACCTAGACAGAACTGGCCAGAACTGGTCCAGCTTTGACAGACTTTGATAGTAAGGTACCTAACTGGCTAGGTCTGTCCAGACAAATAGGGGCAAGGGATCTCAACAATTCACATCTAAATGTGGGTTGAAATTTTTATGAGGTAATCTTTATGATAATGTCAGCTCCTGGGTCAATTTTTGTGAGGACAGATGCAAACATGGTTGTGTGGTGTGCAAGGACATTTTGTGAGGATGAGGGTTAGTTTGCTGATGAAATGTTCTGCAGATTCAAGAAACATCTGTTTCATTGATTGCTGACAGGCATTCTCCAGTCACTTTTACCCACAATGATGACCCCAGAGACAGTACTATGTGGTGATCAATACTACTGACACATCCTATATTCACTTGCAGCCCACATAGCAGACTATGAAGAGCAGGCCCACCTATCATGTATCATGTGTAATTGGTGTCCAAGGTGTGCTCTGATATCTCTGTGAACATACAGAATTGGCTATGAAGGAGCTTGACCTTCAGCTGCTTTGGGTAGTATATGGAATTGATGGAGATGTAACAGTATGTACAGTGTGTTTCTTTTTCTTTTTTTTGTGACTAATTGAAGACAGCCATTTACAAGCATGTTCCCATGTGCAGACATTCACAAAATGCTCTGGCCAGACATTCTCCATCAGCTCGTCAAAGGTGGTTTCAAGGATCACCTGGTTGGTTGGGTGGAGAGGTATCTGATCCAAACACATGGAAAGAGTGCTGCAGAAAAGGTGCTGAACGAGATTGACAAAAGGTGAGTTGCCCATCTCTACTATTACAGGATCAGCTTCATGTGATTCCTGGATTGCAGCCATTGCCCCATTTGCAGGGTTGCAATGCTTTCCTCAAGGCCAGCATTTTAAACAGTGGACCAGTGATGACTCAAAAGGCCTCATGAAGGTATGTCCATCCATTTTTAGTTTGCATATGAATGGGTACCAGTAGTTCACAGGTATATTGCAGCCCATCAACAGCTTTGTCCCAAGGGATGTCATCTGCACATTTCATGCATTTCTCAAGTTTTGCTACCTCATCTGTTGAAATATAATCATGGAACAGACACTTACTGTGATTGACAATGCACTCAACTGCTTCCACTTGTATCCATGAAGTCTTTCAGAACACTGAAGTAGTCACCATGTTTTCATTACCTTGGCAACATGGTATAAAACACTATCCTTATCTTATCTGCCAGTTTGGTGTGCCAAATGGACTCTGCTCATCAATTACCAAGTCCAAGCATATCAAAGCCATTAAGAGGCCTTATTAGCATACTAACCACTTTCAGGCTCTTGGACAGATGCTCTTGATCAACCAGAGGCTTGACAAACTTGCTGCAGCATGTGTGGACTTTCAAGATCATGGTATGTTGATGGGAACTTGTCTGTCAGATGTGATTGGGACTGAAGGTATGAGCATTCACCTTGGACTCTGTTCCAACTTTTGACTAGCATTTAGAACAATGTAGTAACAAAACTACCAACCACTGTAATGAGGCTGGCCATCCACACAATGCATCAAGTAATCAGAGCAGTGGAATTGATACTGATAAACCCACAGTGAGTTACAAAGAAGAAGAAGGCAACACTGATGACCCTCCAATTTCTGTTGAGGCTCACATGTCATTGGCCCAGACTCACCATAAGTCTTTGGTTATATCTTGAAACATATGAACTCTAATCAGTTGATCCTAGAATGCAAGCTTGCAAGGAACATGCAGGATCTAGTGATTGAACTCAACACACCCCAGCTCATCAATACTTTGTGCTGTTTTCTTCAATTGCAACTCTACCACAATGATGACTGTGATCCAGAAGATGTCCCCTTAGATGAGTGTCCCCTTTATGACAGGCCTGTCCATGTCTACAACTCTGCATGCTCCACATTTTGTGCACCCAGTGTGGAGGAATATGGGTCCCTGTTATGACTGTGTCTATGTTGTAACTGATCCTCATGTGGAGGGCATGCTTGGCCTGGATGTTGCCTGTGTTCTGTGATTTTTTTCATTTAATTATCTAGGCACAGTGTAGAGATCAGTAAGAAATGGATAGGGAAAAGGGCTCTGAAGGCTAGTTAGACCAATAGGGACCCAGTTGAAGAGAGGAACTAGTAGAGAAAATGAAAGAAAATAACAGAAAACACTCAGCTGCAAAACCAACAAACACTGCTCAATCCCACCACTCTAGGACTTCCCTAGAGCTCTCCTGACCTCACTCTCAAGGGCAGAAAACAGAAGAGACTGCCACAGACTGGTCACACCAGTCTGTGCTCTTCAGCCTCAATAGTGGTGATTGTTGTGTAACTACTACAAACTCAGGTCCAAGTCCAACTTTGCTTACTAAGCAGCCACTCACCTCACACCTAAGTCCCAACCCAAAGTACAAAATGGGGATCATGCCCCTTAGAAATATAAAAAGAAACCTCAACCTCTCTATCCTCACCCAAAATCATACTAGGGAGCACTCTCTCCCTACAACAGACTATCCATGTGCCATTATATGTTGGTTTGACTGTGTAGGAGATGTCCAGGATGCTGATACAGGAATGTGGATTGTTCATGCATGCAACCCGAAAAACATTGCCATTATCCACATCAATACCATTTACCACACAGCTCAACTCATCCCTATCTATGCAGCCCACCATATCAATCCAGGAAGTGTCAAGCCCCATGAATCCTATGACAAGTATCAAAGTTTCTATGTTAATAAATTTGCTGACCACCATGCATTTGAAATCACATCATAGCTGCCACCTAGTTTACATATCTTTCTTTGGTACATTGCACATTTCATGCCCTTCATCACTGCTCACTCCCCTCACAGAATATGATCTGAACACCATATTACACATCCATTGTAAGTGTGAACTGACCTGCACATTTATGCTATAGCTCATGGCCTTTTCAGGCAGCTGTTGGATAATGGATGCAAAGAATCAATTGTACAAGGATGGTAGTGGTTCTGCTGGAGTTGGAGAGTCAATCATTTGTGATGCAAATGGTATGTATTTCTATCTACTGCATAGTGCAGACATGACCAATTTATTTATAGACACCTGCAAGCAAATTGCAGAAGGGATTATGAGCCATCACTATGTGAATGCAGCCATTCAAGGCCATTGCAAGTGTTGTGATGGTCGCATGGGCTTGGAGGGTTAGCCAGTGGTGAACCAGTGGTGAATGGTATGTATTTCCTTCAATCTGTGTGTACTAGACATGACAGGTCCATGGCAATATTGAATCACAAACACTTGATGTAAGAATGTGGCCTGCAACTCCACCATTTGAATCATCCCCTGTACCTCTGGTTGGCTGCTTCATATTCTTTATACCCATGTACATTGTTACATGGTTCTTGCAGCTTTTTGGACTTTTGTAACTAAATTGACTTTTGTAGCCTTTTTTTTACCTTTTCTGTTAACTTTTGATTGGTTTGACATCAAAATTGTACCTTAAAGTCAATAAGTCAAACAAAGTTGCAAAAAGTATCTTAAAAGTATGAAAAAGTAATGTGTTAAATTCTGTTACATGCAGGAATACCTCTTTGGCAATGAGATGAAGGGTATCAATGCTCTTGCAGTATTGCCTGGGTTGACCTCAGTGGGATGATAGTTTTACCCACTCTTGGTCAGGCAAGCGGTTCTGAGAGAGAGAGGTTTCAGAGAAAAGCTATCCTGATTGCAAGGTAGCTAAAAGCTAAGGAATACAGCTGTGTCCCTACATGTATATATACTACTTGAGGGTGTTTGGCATTATGTGGTACATACACATTGAGACATGTAGTGTCATGCTCCAAACACAGGAAATGACTTGAGAGATAAGAGGAGGCATAGGGCATAAGGAGTCAGGGTGACTCCAAGTACAGCCATACTCCTAGCAAAGGAAAGAGAGTCCAGGAAAGGCTTAATAGATATGCAAGCACAAGAAAGACATGTCCAAGTATCTATTGTCAGCCAAAAAAGGGAAAGTGACTTGATGCATTAGCATATGAAATGATAAGCATCAAGGCATGTTGATCATGAGAAGCCAATTGAAGGAAGGGGAAGCCATATAAGGGATGGCATACAGTAAGCATCTATAAAAGGGGAACATAGTTGAGTAAGTGTGGTGAGGTGCATCTCATGTACAAGAAAGAAAGGAAAGGAAAAGGGAAACACTGCACAGCAGGCTGCAGCATGAGAGAGGGTCCACAAATGGTGTGAGCAATAAAATAGCATATCAAATTCCTGATGTAAGAAAAGTGCTTTTGTGACCCATCAGACAAATGGACAGACCACAATTTTTTTCCCTTTGTTTTTAGGCTCACTAGTTCACCACATGTACCATGAACAAGCATGAAGCTGCTTGCCTGCCATGGTACACCATCCTCCTCAGCCTCCAACTACTCACTGATCATCCTTTGTATCATATTAATATTAGTGGGCCTCCATAAATGCAACTGCAAGGCACATGGCTGCATGGAGTACTTGCATGCATACATGAGGTATTACAATCCCAGCTGCATTTTTGCCTGTGGGCACTGGCAACATCAACAACATCATAAGTGTGTTCTCCCCTCTATGGAACTCAACAGTACTAATTAGATGCACAACATGCCAGTACAAAGTAGTCCAATCCCCTGGCTGCTCTGCCATCTGGTATGCATGGTGACTATATGCCAGGTAGTAACAACAGCACATGGAAATTATATCTAAAGTTTAACCCTGATGGTCACATGATGCCAATGGATAACTTGTGAGTGGGCCAGTGAGTGTAGCTTGACCTATGCATGAATGAACCCCACACTCACATACTGAGCAGTGTGGGTCTGGCATGGAAGAAGACCAGTCACCTCCAAAACTCAAGGACTCAATCTGTTGACTGACAAGAAAGGTATGTGGCTGTGCATGTTATTCCCATTATCACTCATCTCTCACTTGCATTGACCACTTGTGCATATACCAAGGTCATGCTGCAGCTGAGGGCACAAGTGGACTCAGAGTTGAAGTGGCCCAGATCACATGGCTGAGAGAGCAGCTATGCATGCTTTGTAGCTGTAGGAGGCTCAAGGTGAGGGCATTAATCCAAATGTAATATGATCTGATTTTTCTGTAAAGCCCAGGTGAGGTCAAGGGGAATTGGGACATTAATACAATGCCACTCAAAGCTAATAACCTATAATCCAACTGTAATCCAAGGCAAATATTAACTAGAAGCTGTGTAATACCATAGGGATAGGTTGGCAAATCTGACCAGAATAGAGTCTGATTTGAGAGAGCACTTAGCTACTATAATCCAAGATCTTATTGGAACTGCATGACCTCAGAATAGAGTAGTACTATGACCAATAATACAACTATTTCTGGATGTGATAAAAAACCTGTTTCTGCAGTGAATATAGAAAGTTCAACTACCTTGGAGTCCCTGTATGGGATGCCAGTATCTACTCCACAATACCAACAATAGGACTTGTTGGAGATAGAACCACCCCAGTATGATGTATATTTTGGTGCGAGTTTTACTTACTTACATAAGCACTTAGAGTGCACTTAGTACTACAGTGTTGGTACTATTCCCTCAGTAGTTGAGGCACTACTGAGGCTGCCTACAGCCCATTTCTACATGACTGAACTTGCATAAGTGGTCCAATTGTGCCCATTGTGTGTGAGCTTGGGTAGGTACTCCATCTGTGATTATCCAATAGCCTTTGGAGTAAAGACAGTAGTATTTTATTGAGTAGTTTCTTGTGTTCAACCCAACCATGAGTTGCCCTACAATAAAATTTTCCACACTATGCAGGGCTTAGAAGCTGTAGCAAAGGGCTGTAGGCAGCTACAGGTCATCAGTAAGTAATCTACTGTAAAGAATATAGAGTGTGTACAGTAACCTTGTGTAGACTTGCTACCCAACCACTTTCCCTGGCAGACATTTTTGGGCAATGAGTAATCATGGTCAGAATTCAAAGATTTGAGTACCAGTTGCCACCCACATGCCATGCAGCAGAGTTGTATTTTGACCTTCTCTGGAAATGATGGATAGCAACAACCCCTTGGAACCCCATCTTCCAATTATTGCAGCACTAGCAACTATCATAGGTCAGAGCTGCTTGGAACTTGTCACTGAAGAGATGTCTTCTGATAGTACTAGGGCTCAGTGGACTGATGCAGAGAAGAGTACTCTCATTTCATTCCTTGTCAAACAGAAGTGCACTGGCAAGATGGGCAATGGGGCATTCAAACCAGCCACCCTGAATGCAGCTGCTGCCCACCTAGCACAGCTATTCCCAAACCAGAGGGGTCAGACCAATGAAAACTGGTGAACATTGTAAGAGGCAGATTGCCAGTGTACATATTTGATCTGAGTTCAACTGTCTGATATCTTACTGATCAGCTCATCTCACACAATACAGCTCAAGGGTGTGTTGAGGGACATCAACCAGTGGCACTACATGTCAGGTGTACATTGGGACAACATACATGGTGCTAATATTGCAACAGCAACAAGGGAGGAGAAGGAAGTTTTTAGGTCCTGGCTGCAAGTATGGCTTCTTTTTCTGGCATGTCCACTGGGAGTTAACAGCTGAGCAATGACAGAGTTGACCTACAAATTCTATGCATCACTTTGAAGGCAGTGGATGATCTCACCTTGAGGCCATGGAGGAACTCTTTCCAAACAACCAAGCACATGGTAGTCAGGCATACCACCCTACCTCCAGGCCTGTCACCACATGTGGCTCCACCATTCCTGGTGTTTCTAGCATTCCCAGTGGTTCTGGCAGTCCTGGCATCTCTGCACCCCCTAGTCACTTTGGTTCATACTATTACACATCTACTGTCTCATCTAGTTGTACATCAAACAACCTGGTCATGACCCCACCCATTTCATCCCCTCCATCTCACCTTGCAGATCCTTGGATTGGAAGTCCCAGTGGTACTCTCATGGGTACTATGCTCAATGAAGGAACTGTTGAGAAAATGTTCTCCCCCAAGATTATGGCACAGTCCCCAGCACTTGTACCTCACATTCACACCCCCCATTCTTTGATGCCCCCCCTGCCTTCCCCTGCCATACTTTGTGACTCTTCTGCACCTTCAGCTACAAGTTCCCACCCATCAAGGAGGAAGCATGCTCTTACCAGTCTAGCTGCTGACTCCAGTTTGCCAATGGGTGAACAAGATATGTCAGCAGATGCAGCTTTACAGACTCTCTCACTCAGGGATGACAGAGAGCAGTCTTCAAAGAGAGTCAAGAAGGGTGATGACCAGTCTACTGCAGCTTTGCTGGTCAATGTATAAGGATCACTAACATTTCTTGGATCTGTTATCTCACCCTCATCTGCAGTGGCTGTGTAGCAAAGGTGCACAGAAAAAATCCAAGCTGCTTTGGCAATGGTTGAAGAGCATGACTGGGATCTCCTGATTGAAGCCAAGTCAGCCTTGATGGAAGCATTCCATGTCAATACCAGTGCAATGGCATATATCTTTTATCTCCAAACAAGGACCTTCATAGAAGCTGGATTCAGTCATGCATCCATAACTTGAAGCTTGTGCCCAAAGATTACACATTGTAGCTTGCATCTTGTAGCCCAGACTCATGTACTTCTACTTTTCTTAAATTTGTATGAGTCCAAATTCAATTTTTTGGCATGCTGCAACATGAAATGCAAGACAATCAAGTGTGTATTTGCATGTCATTTACAGGCAGTGACATTGTAGCATGCAAGTCAATCTACATTACCTGTAAGTAGTGCTGGTAGTCATTCCACATGGCTTCAGCAATTGCATCATGAAGGGCTTTGGCAGAAATTTGCTGAGGTGGAATGGTATCCATCTCTTCCTCTTCCTCATCCTCATCCTTGTCTTCGATTGAATCATTCCCACCTTCCAGCTCATCAGTACCACTCTCCTCAGTGTCTCGAATGTTCCCACTAACTCCCTGCTCTGTAGAAGTACCAGAATCTTTTGTAGTATTGACATCTTCAGAGTGATCATGTGATTGGATCATGTTGTAGAGGACACAAAGCATGACAGGAATATGTGCTTGGACTTCAAGGGAGTATTCAGGGAGGAGGAGGAGAATTCAGAAGTGACTTTTAATAACACCAAAAATATGTTCAACAACATTCCAGGCAGACACATGATGCAGGTTGAATAATTCTTCTTTGTTCCCAGGTCTGTGAAATAGAATAAGCAGATAAATAATATATACCATAATGGGCATACCTTAGTGAAGCCTGGCACCATTCTGCCAGGTGATAGCAAGTATTGTGATAAGGTATGAGAACCTCCAGTGATAATGGGAAACCAGCATCTCTGAGAAAGTACTTCCCTTCTGGAACATCAAGGCTTAATGTACAGGCATCCTGGAAAACCTGTGTCTGTTGCCAAACCTTCCCAGCCACTTGAGACATAGGTGAACTTCATGCTGAAACTACAAGCAAATAAGCAATTCTGGGATATGAAGCCCTCTCAATTATGATACACAACACAATTACAGAGTGGGGGAGCAGCAGGGATATGGCTGCCATCGATGGCACCAATAGCATCCTTAAAGTAGGGGAAGAAGCAGTAGTTGTTAATGATATATGGGTGAGTCCCAGTGAAAACTGGTTATAACATGGTGTGAGCCCAGCTGATGAGATATGACCCAACTAGGGAAGTAGGACAGGGTCATACCAGGTTGGAATTCCATAGTAAAATGAGATCAATGTAATATGCAGGAGTATGACCCCATAGCACACCAGGAGACTTTTCTAGCATAGTCATATTAGCACATACCAGGACATATCCCAGTGTTCCCTTTCTGTGTTAGTGCAGTATGCTCGTATGTGACTCCATATGACCTAGTATCACCAAGTCATATCTGCTCACATATTTGCATATTTCCTCAGTCACATTCACTGCACAAATATGCAACAAATGACAATATATTATTTAGTAGCACACTATGTAATACAGCAATTTCCTTGGTGCACTGTGGTAATTATATGTGATGTTGGCAACAGATGAGGTGATGCAATGGAAATGGATAATGCAAGAGACTTGGGTGCAAAGGGTATGCATTGTGAGGGGAATATGCAAGCAGGTGATATGGTGAACAACATTGGTGATTACAATAGAGGGCATTGTGATCTTGCGATTACAACTTGTGCACAGATTGGGGTATGGAGCATGGGCATGCAGGATGGTGAATGGGCCACAATGGCTTTAACCCAGCTGTTGAATTTGACCTAATAATGTGTTAGTGGGATTTTCTTGCTCGCTTGTCACTTACAAGCTCTTTAGCTTTATTGTCATAATACTTATGCTGAGTAGCAGTTAAGGTAGCAGGGCATTGACAACAGAGAAGCTGGCAGAATTTTTTGAGGGGAGCAAATGACCTTGTGTGCATATATGTGCCCTAGACAAGTGGTAATGTGTCAGAACTGAGTGCTTGAGCAGTTGTAATTATATTTACTGGATTGATCAAGTTCTAGGGCAAATACAAAAGGGTTGCTGTCAAGTGAGTAGAAAACTTTGGGGGTACAGGGGAGGTGGAGAGACAAAGCAGAAATTCACAAAGGTAAATTTCCCATGCCTTTGTGGGCAGGCCACACTCTTGGCCCTTGCTTACAAACTATGTACTGTACCATAGTGGAGGGAAATGCTGCATAATGTGCTGTGCATGCATGTGCTGTGCAGGTGCACTATGCTGAGGATGTAGTCAATGCTACAAATCGCAGAACATAACACTATGTAGCACAGCCCAAAAAGGAAAGTGTCATAATATTATCAAACACATCATATTTTTCATATTGGTTTCATATCTCAGCAGCTAGGGTCACACCACATTATAACCAGTTTTCACTGGCAGTGAGTATTGGCAGCTGAGGATGCAAGTGACACATGTTTTGAGTATAGTGGCTCAGATGCAAAGATTGCTGCCATCTTGCAAAAGTACCTAAGTATATATATGTATTAGACAAAAACTATCCATGAGTGTATAGTGATGCACCTGGAGATTGTATCATTTGATCTCTGAAAGCATTCTCCCACATGTCAAATGGGTAAGCCAGTGACACAGGTATATAGAAAGATACCAAGTTGCTCTTCAAGAGAGACATGCTTTGAAGCCTTGTGTCCATAGCTGTGGAGCTCCAAGATGACATCATTGAAGGTGTGGGCACTCATGCCCAGCTGGCAATGAATGTGATCTAAATGACCATGGATAAGCTCAACCAGCCACACTTCTCCAACAAGAGAAGACATGTGGTATGGCCAGGGACTCCTAGGGATCCTCTCTGAAAGAGCATCTACTACTAACCTGATGAGGTTGGGCATGATCATGAGGGCCCTTTCTCATATGAGTTCTTCATCATGCTCTCTGGTATTGGCATCCATAGCTGATATGAAGGGCAGCTGGTGCCCAATCTTCAAATTCTGACCATTATTACTAATCACTCAGATGTAAAGGGCTGTAGGCAACCTCAGTAGTGACTCAACTACTGAGGGAACAGTACCAAAATGTACTCTAAAGTGTATGTTCTAAGTGCTTATGTACATAATTAATAAAAAAGCATACCAAAATAGACATCACACAGGGGTGATTCAATCTCCAACATGCTTACCCTCAGTAGTGACCCAACTACTGAGGAAACAGTACTACTATGTGTGCTCTAAGCACTTATGTAAGTATGTAATCATTGCACCAAAAATGGTACCACACATGCAAGGCAATTCAATCTCCAACAAGGACAGTAATGTTATAGATGGAAAACTGCTGTAAATACAAATTTAAAAAAAAACTTCCCTGTAGCTTCTTCACCACTTATACAAACAATTGCACTACTCAAAGTAAATAGTTGCTTGGGTGTTTGTTGGGTGTAGGCTTATGAGTTTTGGCCAAGGTTGCTGACATGTGGCAGAATTCAGGCTCCAATTATCCTGCCTCCCACTGACCACTGTTACCATTCTGTTCCATGGAATCTCCTGGCCCACCTTCAATGCAATCTGCCAAATCAGTGGCAAAACAAGTTGTCCCCCATGTCCACTGGGAAAAGATGTATGCTGGATGGACTGATCACCTTATCAAGTGGTGCCAGACCCATGAATTGGAATGAAAGAAACTCTTTTCTGACTCTACACAAGATGCTTGAGAGGAAGGTAGGACCAAGCAACAGTTACACCACAGAAAGAACCAGATATATGTTGAGATGGCAAAAGCCATCTTCCTGTATGATGAGATGGAAGAGTTCTGTACCCTGGCCATGACCAATCCTGGCATTTTTGCCAGTTCAATCCATAGTTGTCTTGATGTGTAAGTCATGTGTGGCCTTCTTTCAAACATTTTCACTCAAGAAAATTACAGCTTGAAATCAAAGTATTGAAAGCAGAATGCACTGCTTGGGCAAACAGGTGCTGGGCATACCTATGAAGATCTTATGAGTGGCAAATGGACCAAAAATATCATTAGGGCATCCTGATCTCAGTTATTGCATCCTGCAGCAGTTGATCATTATCAGAGGCAATCCAGAAAGACTTCCCTGGTGGGCAGATTTGCATGGGTGGTGGCACACCAATCCTGCATACAACAATACCTGGAGCACTGCCAATAGCAGCCAGAACTTCTCTGTGCACACCATTGAGCTTTTTAAGTTGCAATCAAACCCACCACCAGTGGATCCTGACTAATGTCCTGCAGCTTTGGCTGCATCAGGTTCATTGTTGATGGAGTTTGAGCTTGAACATGGTGAGATAGGTGAGGAGGAAGATGGCATTGGTGGTGCTGATCCACCACCCATAGGCCCTGTAGTGATGAACATGGAGGGTGATAGCTGTGCCCTTCCGCCTCCATCCCACTTCATGTCTCCATCACTATCACTTGCCCCCCCCCCCTTTCATCACATGCTGCCACATTACCTACCATCCCATCTACTTCTCCATTCATTTCTGAATGGCCAATGCTCATCATCCACCCCCCTCAATTTCAAACAAGTCATCACTGTCCTTGCCCATCAGCTTAAATGATGACATTCTCCCCTTCATCTCTCATCATCCAAGAATCCAGCTGACTTGCCCATCTCTTGAGCAAGAGGATCATCTCCCAAAACCAAAGTTGGCATTGATGCCAAACACTGATGAGTCATCTGATTCCAATGTGGTCCCCTCCACTTTTTTTTCTGTGCTTTGTGTCTCTTCATCATCCCCATCTAGCCCCTTCCCCTCTGATGATAGCAACTGTAAGCCATCACTGTCCAAGCTGTCCTGGAAGCATGCATGCAAGACCCCTCATGAACACCTATCATCTAGTTTGGCATCTAGTTCAATGAATTTTGTCAAACATTTCCATCAGGCACAGCAAGAAAAGTCAGATATCAAATGGCACCAGGTGACCAAGCACATTGGGTGTGCTGGAAGGCACTGGCATCATGCAGGCTACCAGGAACACCAATAACATAATCCACAATGCAAAGGTTGTGGGGGAAGATAACAATCTTGAATACAGGTGAATACAAGTGGTCAGCAAGTTGTAAGTGCTCACCTGATTGGAAAGAGAATAATTGGATTTTCTGTCAAAAAATCCCTCTCCATGCAACCCAGGCTTCTGAAATAAATTGAAGGGTGTTCCATCAACACATAAAAATCCCCCCCTCCACTGAGGACATGTTCTCTCCTCCACATATTTCTTTGCCCTCTCCTTCTCCCTCCTGTCCTCTGGATTTTCAGGATTAAAGTGGATCAGTTCATCATGGTGGTGTACAATGACAACCATCACCCACTTGTAACAGTTGTGGACAGTGCCAACAGAAACACCAGCCCACTCTGCCATATCCTGGGATGTGGCAGCATTCCCATAATGCCCAGCAGCATTAAGGAAAATAGCAAGTTGGATTGGGACTGGGAATGGGGGTTATTGGAGTTGTTGTAGAAGATAGGATGTGCCTCAATCCTATCCACTATAGAAGAAAAAACCCCTGGACTGACTCTGAGTTTGTGCTGAAAGAGGTGGGGGTGGTCAATTTTCCATTCATCAAGGAGGTGGAGCTGAGGGGAGCAACTAGGCCTTGGTCATTTATTCAGGACACAAGTCTTGTCAACTTCATCCTGGAGTGCAGCAATAGCATCATTGAAGCCAGAGAAAGCAAGGGTTGTAGATAAAATATCCTCCATCAGATCAGATGAGGAGCTGTCAGAGTGTGTGGTTCCAGAAGAAGGGGAAGAAGGGGAATCAGTACTTTGATCTGAGTCATCACCTGTGCCCTCAGAGTCAGAAGATTCAGCCTGTTGCAGTGCTACATGAAGTATATCTAAGTATTGCAGCAGGCCAAGGTGCTCCCTGGCTTGTTGAAGGATATCTAGCAGCTCTTGACATTCAGAGACTCTGGGCATGGTGTAGATGGGTGGTTATCAGTTGCTGTGTTCAGATAAGCCATTCTGGCCACAAAGTGGTTAGTTGTGGGCATGCGAGTGTTAGATAAGCATTACCCTTTTTGGGTATGATGGAGCCTAAATGTTTAATTGGAGTGTGACCACATGTTTGAACATGGGACAAGCATTTACCCCTTTTGGGTTAAGTGGGGTCTTAAATTCTATTTGGAGCTTTAATTTTCTCACAGAAAATCCAAAACTCAACTCAAACTCATTTAACTTTGAGACCCTTATAAAATTAACCAATGAAAACATCATATAGATCATCATATAGTTAAAAAAAAGTGCCCCACAATGCCTTGCCAGTGCCCAATCACCAAGTACATCCTCCCCTTCTTAGTGACTTTGCAGCAGTGTCATCAGTAAATATGACCCTGCCTTTGATGATTGGAAAATTTAAAGGTTTTTATGTTTGTCGTATTATCTTGTCGTCACTGAATAGCAACACAGTAAGACACATTTTTGAGAATCACTAAGATGAGTGATAATTACCAGTTAACTATTATCTAGATATTGGTTCGACAGATCGCTGTCATTATTGTTTCCTCTGCTGACTCTTGAGTATTGAAATATTGATATTCTCCTCTACCGGCCAATCGCTCTCCAGTAGAAACCACAAATAGAGGTGTGGCGGGCCCATTTGACCCGCAAATGTCATGGAAGCATGCAAAGTCAGGTCGAGCATTTTGTCGATCACCCTTGCCTTGCAAATAAATTATACGAGTGATGCAAGTATGGCATCTGTGACAGGTTGAAGAACTTTGGTGCAGTTCATGATGTTGAATCTCACCTCCATTTTTGTAACCATTTCTTTACTAAATTTAAAATGACCTGCTCATCTATCTCTAGACCGTCCACGAGGGAGCCAAGACCAGGAGTGTCAAGAAGAATGACATCGTTACCCTTCACATTCACCTCGGTGGCCACGACCCGATACGTTGCAGTTGCGTAGGACCGATCGTTGACGAGCGTCTGGATAAACTATCCAATAGCTGGAGTGAATTCAATGGAGATCATCAAATCTCACCTCGGTTTTCCCAGAGAGCGAGGACCCAGTCAATCTGCAGGCAGAATTGTATGATTATCCTCCGCTGAGTGAGAACCGTGTCACCCACACGACTACCATTTTGCCGTCCGAAGGTACGAGTCCACCTGAAGAGGCGCCGTTAAATGAATGAAGGAATTGCTTGTATTGTTCCGCGTTGCTTTACCTGTCTTCTTCCAACATGATTTACCCGTCTTATTCAGTATTGAGAAACAGTTGCCCTAAAACTAAGTCAATAAAAAGCGGTGGTATTGGCAGTTGATCAAGAAGACCATTTCCGTGAGACACGCTGCAGACTGATCGCGATCAGTAATTTTTGCGCACAAGGAAGATGACTGACCTAGAGATGATAGTAGAATATGTGTAACTTAAAGGATTGGATAGTGATAAAAACGAGCCCGAAGGCTCGTTAGGATAATATGATAACAGTGTAAAAGGTGTGGGGCGAGATGAGTTACCTTGCTTGCAAGGTTTTTTGTCGTACCATATCTGCGTGGGAACGGTGTGCATCTGAAAGTCCTTCCTTATTGGGACCTCTCTCGCTCTCACGCCTCCTTGACTAGAGCAAGGGGTCAAGAGTTCGTAAGTCACTGACTTAGTGCGAGAAATGTGCAGGTGGCGGTGAGGCAATTGCCCGATCGGGCCAGGCGCAGCCAGCGTCGGGAGGGAAGGAGGCGTGCGGCCGTGACGGGATGTCGTCACGCCGTTCGGCAAGACGGCGGTGTCGGCATCGTCGGCAGTTGCCGTGGGGGTTGGCGTCATCGCCTGACCCCGCGGTGGCAGAGAGCACGTGACTACAGCAGGAGTCAAGAGATTCGTAAAGCGCCACATGCTTCGCCTCGTGTAGCCTTTTGACTCGCAGGCATCGGTCGCTTCGTCATACCATTTAGTCCCATAAAGCGCCACATGCTTCGCCTCATAGCCCCAAGGACAGGAGACAGGATGGGCGGTGGATTGCGTCCGTAGACTGGGGACAGGTGATCGTCTGGAATGCAGACACTCATGGAAGAGTGCGCGAATTGACAGATTACAAGGGCCATGTATGGGCGGTCGATACCTCCAGCAATTGTACTAGAATTGCCTACGTGGATGGCATTAACAGCACCGCCGAGATCCGCACCACCTCTGCCATCCGAGTCCTTCCTCCGTTCCAACATCATTACGTCGAGAGGGTGTCAAGTTCTCCCCGGGCGGCAGTCGATTTGCTAGCGCTTCAGTTGATCGCGGTTTCTTCGTCTACAGGACTCACAGTGGCAATATCTCGTTTGACTCAGGTCTTCGGGGTTCAACCAAATGTTCGTCAGGAACCCAGGCAAAATCACTTTCTCGACCTTTCCAAGTCTTTGTATCTAGAATGGTTGATCCACCAAACTCACTCTCGGGTATCTACAGTATTCAATGGCAGATTCATTCCATGCTCCGCTGGCCCATAGGTTTCGCTATTGGATTGTGCGTCCCACCAGCAACTCGGTAGCATGATCTCACACACCGCAGAGATACTTTGCATTGCTCTTTCACCAAGTGGGGGTATCTCGCATGTGCGGTTGGGAACGACATTAATTCACATCCCAGAGGTGTCCTTCCCCCTGAGTATATCCATCATCGTGTAAGTGTACATCTGCTCATGATGCTCACACCGCTAATAATCATGTTGCGGAATGCTGTGATCTGCCTGCAACTCCATGCTACTCAGCTCCCACTCGTACAAGTGAGTAACGAGAGTTTCAAATCATGGACGCGGGACGACCCACAAATACCGAAATTTTGTTGTCAGAGGAGATCGCACCCGCTTCAGGACCTAGTCACTACATGCTAACAAACCGCGCTCTTATACGAGTGCGTTTGAAACATTTGGAGCTTGCGATAGAGGACGTACAGGAGGCGAATCAGCTTTCCCACTATTTCCCCATGTGCATGCTCACTCACTCACAGGTCCCTCAAGTCCCTCCAGATCCAGCCATCGCCTATCGGTTATATTGCGATGGCGATCGCTCTACTCGGCCAGGGCGATAGAAGGGGTGTGCTATGCACATTTGACCTTGCCATCCATGATTGTGAGCCTCAGGACATCAGATTTCTCCTGCTACTGAAGGTGGGCAAGGTGATCTAGATGGTATTCACAACTAATCTATGTTTTGCTCAGTTGATCTTGGTGTTCGAATCAGGAAATCGAGAAGAGGCAACAACCCGCGCAGAGCACCTTGCTACGAGAGCAAACAATGACAACGATGACGAGGCCTCTTCCCTTTACACCTAGGCATGTGCTTCATATGATGCAGACGTAGAAGTATCATTGCTGATACATTTCGCAGGTCCTCAGAGTTACGTACATGAAGGAGAATCACGGACGTGCGGTATCGTTGTTCGAGCGTGCGAGGAACCTAGGTCCAAAGGACGAACACCGTCCTTTCACAAAGTCGATCTCGTTCGTAGGTCTTCTACTATCACAACCCATTAATCTGACTCCTTTATAAAGATATTTGGGTGGACTTTCAGTGGACTGAGCATTGCTGCTCAGCAAGGCCTATTTGAAACCCTCTATACTGAGGAACGTACAACCGAAGTCGTGGAGATTCTCATTCACATCACCAGGACGTCAGACGGGGTGATCCAAGGGAGTAAGGAAACGGCATACTGGATTGCAGGCACGTCTCGCAGCCGCTCGGCTGGTTGACGTGCATGTTAATGGCCGTCGTCAGATTTCAGCAAGAAGTGCGCTACGACACTTGAGCATGTTGACGATGAAGTCTTCGGAGTACTGCATTGTCTCTCAGTCCTCCAAATTCCACAGCTCTGCTTATCAAGCGGAGCAGATCTCGAGCAGCAACAGATTGTGGGAGGACGCGCTACGTGATGTGAATGAGGTACGCACGGTATCCATCTTGTGCGGGAAATAACAATTGAAAGGAGAAGGCTACTCGTTTGAATGGTTGGGCCCTGTAGTTGTCCATCTTCAATCTTCCATCGACGAATATAATTATAATTATTGATGTCTCCTCCTATTACCTGACCTTCGCCCGCAAAGACGACTTTGCGTACGGCGCTCTGCAAAACAATCTTGATAGGTTGTGCAGCTTAACCATCACAAGTGAACTGTCAATAGGGCACCTCAGCCCCTCTGACTGCTGGTATGCACCCATTGTTGTCGCTAGCAAGCCTTCTAACGCAATTTGTCCTGGAATTTAGAGGGGAAAGAAGAACGACAGATTACAGGCTTACTCACAGCCTCCAATACATGATCTACTGTTCCTCACAAGTGACGGTTTCAATGTTGTCACACGCTCTAAAGAGAGTATTCGAAGGCGAAAAACAACAATTTTTCATGATGATTCAAATTCCCATGCTCTTATAAAATTTTGTTCCGAGAAGGCTTATAATTTTTATCAGCTGTCTGTATTGGGAGGTAAGGGATAGTATTCTCAGTTAAATCATAAGAGTGGTTGTGTACCTTGGGTACGGTTCGAAAAGGAGATTATTAAAGGATTACCAGAGGGGTTCCACAGCTGCATTCTGGTGAGTCTCCATGGCATTGTCTCCGGCGTCGCTGGTGTCGGGTTTTGCAATAGTATGAACTTCACGATTGCGTACTGAATCTGTCTACGCACATACTGCGCAGCATAGACACAGGTGGGCACTGAGAACAGTTGATGCAGCTCATCCGGCGTCTTATCCTTCGTCTCAGGCACGAAGAGGATGAGGACCCAAAATCTCATGCACTACCCTGCATACCATCCGAATGCTCCTTGTGGTTTGAACACCAGTGGTAGGATAGGCCAGGTTATGCACGACATAAACCTCCAGAACCAGCCTGTTGCGAGTCCATAAGATATGCCAATGTCACGGATGTAGAGTGGGAATGCTTCGGTGGCATAGGTGAATGGAACGGACAGTTCGCCTGGTGAATAGAAGATGATGAAAAGGTGTACTAAAATGTAAGCAATATTCTGCTGAGCAGGCAGTCAGTGTACAAATGCGATTACTACAGCAAGTCGTCCTTGCGAAAAGATATCCCGAGAGAAAGGCCGGTTATCAAAAGACAGGCGGCCACGCATGGAAAGGTGAATAAGAGAAAATTACGACGCCCAAATGTATGCATCTGGGGAAGAGTGAAGTACAGTACAGACACACGTGGAAAGAACACATACAACAAAGTAAACTGACAGCGCAAATTGGAAGTTCAAATAGCCGAAACCAAACGTCGCCACGAGAGCACCAACGTCCGAGAAACTAGACTGGGAGAAGATGGTTGATGAGTAGCATACTACGAGAGTCGCTTAGACCTGATAACCCTCTGCAACAAGGTAAACCTACGGATCACGTTTACTCCACAGAATTGTTGGCCAAACACCATAATCCCAATAGCGATCATTGCGCGCCTATTACGAGGAATAGTAAACATTTCCAAGAGACAGTTTCTGCCCTTATTCACATCTTCCACTGTCTCAAGCAGGACGTGGATATAGTAGAGATCACGAGCAGCTTGAACTTCCGAAGAGCGCAAGCGGTGCAGCTCCACGAAAGCATCCTTGTACTGGCCCTTGGCAACTAACCAACGAGGAGACTCGGGTGTAAATAGAACTACCAAGCAAACAACCAAACCTGGGATACCCGCAGAGACAAGTGTTAGACGCCAGCTGAGGCCTTTGATACCTCCTGAATCGGGAATGAAGTGGAATGCTAGAGCGGCTAAGCCAGCGCAGGCCCTGCCACCGGCCACTAAAGCTTGCGCCGTTGAGATGAGTCCATCACTGATTCCGATTTGGTAACATTCAATTGCATAGAAGAGAACAGTTATAACCTTCGGACCAAAGCCAAAACCGAGGAAGAACCCAGGCTCCTACACAGCCCTTCCACTGGGAGTGTAAGGGCATTTTCTGGCTCTCGGTGTATGCTGAGGCAATGTCCAAGTTTCGAACCCCACATAATCTTATTTCCCTCACACTCCCAGTGGGGGCTGCAAGAAAACATTTGTAAACAATCGCAGCCACAGTGGTGCGACCTGTGGACCCTGAAAAAAACTATGCAACACCAAAATTAGGGTTACATTTTTTGTGGTTATGAGTCTCCCAATATGCATGTCATGCAGCATGCCCTGCCTGTAACTTAATCCACACTGAACACATAGTGACACTGTCCCCTGCACCTAATCCATGGTGATGTATGTGTGCCAGGTCCCTGACTCTTGAGCATAGGATGTGTTGGAGTATTATGCAACCGGCCATTGTTGGCACGTGTTTGCTAGCTTACATAATCTCTTTGCATCGCACATAGTTACTAGATAATTTTCCTAGTCCCTCAGTAGCTTGCCAGACTACTGAGGGTGAGTACCATTTACTTAGGTTTATTCCTACTTATTGACACCCTGTAGATACCTACAGGTACATACTAATAATATAGTAGCTTGCCAGACTACTGAGGATACCTACAGGTTCCCTCTGCATAGCAACAACCTCCTTTAGGATGTTGATACAGACAAACACAAAAATGGTTTGAGTATACTTGAAGTTGCTGATACAAGGGATCTGGAAGGAGCTTTCAATGTGTTTGATAAGATATGTATAACTGTGTTGCCTACAGCTCATTCTCCCCAATGGTAACCATCTCATCATCTACACTAACATGTGGCATCAGCACAGACTTTTTGGTAGGTACTCCCCAAGCAGCTCAAGCCCCCCTGGGTCGAACTGACCATTCCCTTACCACTAGGAAACCTCTACATATTCCCCCAGGTCTCTACCTATCAACTTTACATCTGGAGCCCACTGCGAGGGGTTCTGTGTTGCTTGGAACCACCCTTTCCCCCTCCCCCTCGAAATTGCCCACGTGATATCTCGTCCTACGACGCGTCTAACCTCTCGCAAACCAGGATTCTGATACTCCCCGTCGAGACCTTTCTAACGGTGCTTTTCGCATTTCCACTGCTGCTGTTGTTTTGGAGTTATAAGCATTTTGGTGGATAGTGGGATAGTTGGGATCAATTTGCGGATATCTCAAGATTGGATGCATGTATTCCCCCAGTCTCTTGTTCTCCCTACTCTCCACACCTCCCTCCATCATTCCCCCGCGTTTTGTAGCATGGTGCTGAGCCGTTGGTTGTCGACACCCTGTCCTCCTCTCCCTCCTCCTGCCTCTGTTCGTGTTCGATGCATATCTTACCCAATTCCATGCCGAATCTCTTGATTCTTGGAGAGGTGCCTCTACTCGATGCTATCGACCGGATGACACCGGAAATGCGACGGGCGCCCCCACTGTTCCCGAGATATTTTGTTTTTCGTGCAATCCCCATCGAGAACCCTTCCGAGACACTTCTGAGACTTTCGAGACTGTTCGAGATGCAAGACACTCCTTTAGATGCACACATTCTTTTTTAGACGTATCTCAGACATCTTACATTTGTTTTATTGGCATCTTTGCAGTCAAGCGAGGCTGCATAGTTCAGACTTAAGCCTTCGAGACACACGAGGTGACTAAATCCAGTTTTTGGGGTCGAAACCACTCCTAGACACATTATACAAGACTCCCACACCCCTCCCACTGCTTTTGTGTGCAAGACCCACCCCTACTGACCCCTTGTTTAGATGTTCGAGGTTGCAATGAGGCGACACAGACCCGCTTTCCCCCCTCAAAACTTTTTGCAGACATGCTCATACTCACTGCATGTCCCCTGTGCCTACTACCCATTTGTAGTCAGTTGAATTTATGAAATTTATATTTTTCTTAGCTGTGCTTTACTGCTCGCAACAATAACTCCCCACAAAAAACCAGTCATTCTGGGACTTTAAATGTAAGCGGGCATGAAGCTGATTAGGTGCAGGGGACAGTGCCATGTGCTCAGTGATTAGGTTACAGGCAGGGCATGCCACGTGACATGTATTGCTGTGCATATTGGGAGACTCATAACCACAAAAAATGTAACCCTAATTTCGGTGTTGCATAGTTTTTTTCAGGGTCCACAGGTCGCGCCACTGTGGCTGTGATTGTTTACAAATGTTTTCTTGCAGCCCCCACTGGGAGTGTGAGGGAAATAAGATTATGCAGGGTTCAAAACTTGGACATTGCCTCAGCATACACCGAGAGCCAGAATATGCCCTCACACTCCCAGCAGAAGGGCTGTGTAGGAGCCTGGGAAGAACCTTGAGATGAGAAGATGCCACCAAGTATTTGTCACTGCTGACCATATACAACCAACAGATGAAATAAAGTAAGTGACAAAAATCGCCCTTTTCCACCCAAGCCATCGATGCAAGGGATGGTTTAGCCAACAAGACACGGTTGCGCAGCAGCTAGTATACAGGAATCAATGATGCGAGAAAGATAATTGTTACGGTAATGATAACATACAGATACGGTGCAGCATTTATGAGGCTGAGTAACCAACTGCCATGCACTGACGGAAACAGCTGTGAAAGGTGTGTTAACATAGAAGTGGGGAACGTACAAGTTGAGGTATCAATTCCAAATTGTTTCGGATAAGAGAGTTGAGCACTGTTAATCACAACCTCATCCATGCCAAATGTGATAGCAGCAAGCAATAACATGATGGGAACCTGTGCAGATATGGGAGAACACACGTCAAACTTCCACCTGTGGAAGTCAAAATTTATGGCACGCACAGTCACAGGGCCCTGGAATAATGCTAGTGTGAATTTGCTCTTGCCCTGTAGAAACTCCCTGTCTGTGGTTGAAGACTTGTCATGCTGCCAGTAGGCTGGTATCATAATAAAAACGAGATAGGCTGAGGAGTGTGATCCAAGCCGCACTGACCATCCGGATCTTGTGCCATGAGCGCCCCTTGTTTCAATTCAGCAAGTTTATCTGACAGCTTCTTGTCCTGAGTAAGCTCATCAATGTCGTTCATGAGAGTTTCATATGGAATGCCTCATAGTGGGTTGGCCAGCTTGGCATCAATGTTGCTGTACATAGCATCACTGAAACTAGTGTTGTGCTGGGCCCAGCCTCAAGCCCTGAGCCGAGCCGGGCTGGGCCCTCCTAGGCCGAGCCGAGCCGAGCCATGGAGATGGCCTGTGGGGGCTCAAGGCCTGGCCTGATGTTTTGAAAAGCCATGAGCCGCAGCTTTGTGGCTGTGCTACAAACTCATTTGGAGGGACATGTCATGCACTCCCAAGGTGTCGAACTACTTGGTTATACTAACAGGATGGATACCAGGCAATTACTTTCTATCTGTAACCTTGATATCCTCATCTTTTCTAGGCTTGAAGTAGTCTGGTGCCATGAATCCACCCTTTCCCCCTCCCCCTTGAAATTGCCCATGTGATAACTCGTCCTATGGCGCGCCTAACTTCTCGCAAATCAGGATTCCGATTCTCCTCATCGAGAGATTTCTAACGGTGCCCTTTGCATCACTACTGCTGCCGTCGTTCCGGAGTTATAGGCATTTTTGTGGATAGTGGGACAATTGGACGAATTTGAGGATATCTCAGGATTGGGTGTGTGTATTCCCCCAGTCTCTTGTTCTCTCTGCCCCTCACACCTCCCTCCACTGTTCCCTCATGTTTTGTAGCATTGAGCACAGCCGCTGTTTGTCGACTCACTGCCTTCTTCCCTGCCCTCCTACCTCCATTGGTGTTTGGCATGTATCTTGCCCAATTCTGCGCCGAATCTCTCGATTTTTGGAGAGGCTACTCTACTTGATGCTATCTACCGAATGACACCAGCAACGTGATGTGCCCCTGCTTTGTTCCAGAGATATCTGTGTTTTTGTGCCTACATGAGGTAGTGTGGCTAGGATCCCCTATCACGCCCGTTTCTACCCCGTTTCTCTCGCTTTTTGGCACATTAATAGTACTTCATGACAGCTCCCCAGTGATATCTTCCATGTTGCCATACGTGCAGCCGTTCAAGAGATATTTTCACTTTTGTGCCCCCCCTTCGAGAACCATGTTGAGATGCTCCTGAGACCTTCGTGATGATATCGCTGAGAACCTAGCTGATGACGACGACCAGGATGAACATGATGATGACAAAGATATCTTTGTTCTGTTCTACTATGACCTGTAGTTCCTCACAATTTGTAGTTATACTTGTCCGTAGCTACATAAATCTCTAGTGTCTTCCCTTGTTCAGGCTGCGGCTTCGGGCCGGGCCGACCCATCTACAGGGCCTGGCCTGGCTCACGGCTCGGCCTGAGATTTCCTGGGCTGTGAGCCCTCAAAAGCCGAGCCCAGGCCATGGCTTTCGAGCCGGGCTGGGCCCGGACAACACTAACTGAAACTGTAGGAGCCTGCTAAGTGTTTATGGCAATGTTAAATAAGCAAAATAAATACGTGCCTCATAATGACTTCTAACTCTAATGTATAGCTTGCTAGACTCGCCATTATTTGTGAATGCCATCCCATTCATTCATAAATTAGTCATGCTATCTAAGACATTGTGGTTGACTATTCTCATTTCTTGTACTTTCACTCTAACCAACATCATGTGCATGAATTATAGGGCCTTTTAAGCATTGTGTAACCCAACAAACCAATCAGACGACAATGGGGAAATTACATCGATAGATGTGCACGGTGTATGACACAGGGATAATGTAATGTGTTTTGTGAAGAGATCGGAAATATGATGCTGCATCAAGTCAGTAGTGCACGACTTGTTGGTACAAACACTGCACAATTTTTTTTGTGATGCTACATGAAAGACAAACAAAGATAGTATATTCAAATAGTAGATAAAGCTGCATGCAAATGGCTTGAATGTATGTATGAAATGCTTAATCATGTCTAGTGTGCTGCAATAGAGTTAGGTAGGCCATAGTATTTAATTGGTGCTTATGCTATGGGATGCATGCATCTGCCGAGAGGTCCGATGACCTGTTGCACTGTATGGTGTCCACTGCAACTTGGTGTGCCAATCGTAATAATGTTGATAGGCCATAGCTCATGCACCATAGATAAGTGCTTTTGCAAGCACCTTCGGATTCAAGAGGCGGGGTGGGGGGGTCCAGTCTTCCATGGAATGAATCGTCGCTTGCTCCACATCAGCAAGCTTTTGGAGCTCAAGTACGATGGCATCCTTAATAAGGTCAAGGCCATGCTGGAACACTTTGTCGATGTCAGTAAGATTAATGGTTGGATGAAGGGTCTGATCAGTATAAATGAATAATTATCAGCACATGTACATATATGAAACAAGACGACACACTCCAAAGGCATAACCATCACCCTCCTGGCAGTCTATATCCAACTTGGAGTTGCCAGGTTGCCACATCCAAAGGTGGATCTCGACAGACGATAAGGAATGCCAAGTATGACCATCAATGATCACAGCTGTAAATTCATTATTATCACAATAACAATCCCATTCAGCCTCTGTCATCAGCTCTGACGACCTCAGCTCCCTCGCAATAGAGCCACTCGAGCCTGGGCTGTGGTAGGGGGTTGCTTGTTTAAGCACAATCTTACTGACCACCAAAAGCTCAGGGTTATCGCGAACATAAGCACATAGTTTGTGCATGACATCACGATTGGTTTGCGTGAACACACACTCTATCATCCAAAGCTGACGTTCTGATACGTTGTTGCTGTGCATGATGACAGTCAAGTCCAGTATGAAACATACTGAATGTCCTCGAAAAACAGTCATCAGGAAATTCTCACTTTGCTATTTTGTACCTTTTTATGTACTATTGATGACTTATCTAGACTATTTTGTACTGCTTAGTCAAAAGTGCAAAATAGTCACAAATAGTAGGCCTATCTACATTTTCTGTACTATTTCTGTACTATTTGTTGAATATTTCTTGACATTTCTTGACTGTTTCACTTCTCATCAAGCATGACCAGCTAGTGACTTTTTATGACCTTTTTGACTACTATGTTGTTCTGAAATTTCCCAACTAATTTGACTTAGATTAAGTGAAAAAAAGTATGGAAAAGTACAAAGAGTAAAAAAAGTCACAGATAGTAGAAAATAGTAATTTGTGAATTTCCTGATGGTATTGGCATGAGTTCAACAAGCCAAGGTGTCCCTTGGAACTGGAATCATGAATAAAACGAAGCTGAGACTCTCCATGATAGCACTTAAGACAGACTCGTGAGCAGCAGTGGGTGATATGGCCATCAGGAGTTGAGATTCTGGGAAAAATATCAATCTAGCTTTGAAGTACAATAATTAGTCATGTGATCACATGTGATGTTAACATTTGTAACAAACCTCTTGCATGCCTTCCCATCCCCAATGGTTTCTAATCGATCCATGATATGAATATAATCATGGAAAGATACACCTTCGTACTGCTTACAGATATCCATCAATTCTTTGAAATCCATATAATTGGATGGGCTTACTAGGTATTCTTGTTCCCCAGAAAGATCCTGGAGGATTTCCTTACACTTTGCTTGATTGTTGAGTGATTAACAATGGAAACTATAGCTACATGTCTCATGACCTTACCATGATGTCATTTGTTTGAATGTTCAGGTGAGGAAGAGTTATTGTGTTGTGCGATTGTGGCATCAGGACAGGGTGAAAGAGGTTGACCAGCCCTAGGCATAAGGCATGCTGTGGACAGCCTTTTCGGCACAAAGGATGGATGGGAAGATGACTTCTTGTATCCTTTCTCCATTCTTTGTTCACTCCTCAGCATGAGCTGGGCAATTTCATTGCTTGGGGGCTTGTCGAAGGTTTTGTGGTAAAATAAGATGGCAAGTGAGCTTGCTTATCTCAGCAGCCATGATTATTCCTTTCTATTTACAGTTCACCATACTTCTCACAAATACTAGGAATTTTGTATGTAATCGTCGCAGTATGCACCAAGGCAAGCCAGTGAGCGTCACAGCTCAGAATCCAAATTCGGCTCTTCGCCTTCACTCTCGTTCAACACATCCAAAAAGTCATCTTCAATGTCACTATTCTCGGATGTTTCTTCTTCATCCTCGGAGATATCCTCTCTGATCTCACCATCTGTGCCAGTGTCAGTATTATATGAAGTTTCACCATCACAATTGTCCATATTCGAGTCGTTCTCAACATTTCCAGGACTTTGGTTTTCATCGATGATGTCATCCTCTTCAGTGATCTGGTTTTCTGCGAAGGACTGGTCGTATTGAATGTCGTGGCTGACACCAAAACCTACAAAATGAGCATACATGTCACAATCAGCAAAGCTAGATGATAATAGAAGATTCAGTCATGCTTTAGTAGACCTAGAATACCACTTACATATTGACATAGTATGCTGCCCAATCGTCAGGACCACCATTTTCCCATGCAATAGAAGGACCACGAGGAAGAAGAGAGTCGGTGTGGCCATCAGCGAAAGCTGGGATGAGGTGGCAAGTGTGGAACACTAGTGATGGATCAAGAAATCCAAATGCGCCAGGATAATCTGGGATAAACCCAATTTTTGGAAGGTGAGCCTTTTCGATACCCCATTGGTGGCCAGGCACGACTCCAAACCATCTTACCCACAAGACTTCCATTGTTTGATTCATGCCACAATAGTTGACTGGAATGAGAAAAGCACCAAGTACTTGTGCATACCAGAAAGGGTGAGCTCCTGGACTGCATTCTCATGAGAGCATCATGATAAATGCACCATGCCCCAGATGAACTGTATCTTGCTCATGGCAGATGTCATATGTCATGTAGTTCACTTGAAAATGTTTTGGTTGTAAAACCCTGTGGAGATTATTCATGAAATGAAGAGTATTTCACTCTTCACTTGTAAACTCTTGTTCATCGCCATCATACTCATTATTCAGTAATCGTGAAAGAAGGTGGTCTTTAAGCCTTGGGACAAAATTCTGGGAAAACTGGTAGATAAGTAAGGTGATAGAGACCAGAATGACAGATTAGAATGCTTGACACAGACCTTAAGGGCTGGATCATCTCGGTGTTTAACAAGATACTTGGCCAGATTAATAGCGTTATGTGGTGAATCAGACAACAAATGATGATGCCGAAGGGGCAGCAGCACTGTTCCATCTGTATCCATGTCAGTTTCAACACTGTCATACACATCTTGTGATCTTTGGATACAAGTATGCCATCGTTCTTGTGCTGCCAGTTGTGCTGCTGGGTCTTTTTTGTTCGTATTTTGGTAAAACCCTTTGAGAAGGCGGTGAGAGAGTTCTCCCTAGCGATTAGTGTCAGTCAATTATTCTGGTTCTCGGCTTCATGATATCCACCAAAGCAAATGCTACTCACCAGTTGAGTTGTATAGGAGTCTGTTGTTCCAAACAGATGAATACTGTGAACATAGTCACCCAGGGCATGGAGTTTGTAGGTTGCCAAGTTGAACGACTTTGGTTGAGTGGCTGATGTGGTGCTGGCTTTCGAAGATCCTGCTGTTGTATCCAAGTTGCATTCCCTTTGTCGCCACCATGCTGCAGTCTCTGATGGCAGTTCCATAGTTTTAAAGGCGGTGCATGTGAATTCCTGGAATTTGTGCAACTGTCCTCCAAGTAGCCAAGAAGCTTCATCAAGTAGTTTAAGGGAGTGTTCTGTGTGGAGTTGCAATTTCGCAAGGGCATGCCATTGTGCTAGTTGAAACAGTAGTGTTTGGATCTCCTGATCATGGCTAGGAGGAAATAGTCCCTCAAATGCAGGTATAGCACACTGAACCGAATGTCAATTTTGGCAAAGTAGAATAGTTACTAACATTCCCTACCTGAAGCACATCTTCGAAATGCCGAGCCGCACATTGACGGGCTTCTGACACACTGGAAGGAAATCGATGGATTGCACCCTTCCCAAAGGATGGAATTTGATAAAATCTAGAATGACAACTAGTATAAGCTGTTTAATTCAGTATGATACACCACCACAACATACCATGCATCAAGAATGGCCTCTAAGTTGGTCCCTGATGCTGCGCTAATTGCATGAAGTAGCCACAGAAGATGTCTGAATACTGATTTGAAAACTCCAAGCTCAAACTCATGTAATAGATTGACCACGAGTGCACGATAGATATTGAAACCAAGAGGTCCAAGTGTATCAGCAAATGTGTTCTAGTAGGAAAGCTATAGTCAATAATTGAGGACGTCAAGAATGTACAACATACAAAAGTAGGTACCAGCAACAAAGCTTTAAGCTGCAACTCTGGAAATACACCCTTAATCGGGGCACTGAGATTGTAGATGGCATTGCAGGCAGCCTCAACATGTTCTCGAAGGTAGTGGCGGATCTTTGATATGCATCGTGAAGCATCAGAGAGAAAACCAAGATGACAAAACTCTGTCTTGGGGATCATGCATCGGGGACATGGGCAGTTTCCCTTATCTCGAATTGTGGCCAGAAGTACTCTGAAAGGTAACTGAGCCCTCGCTTCACTAGCTATGTCCAAAACCGAACATACTTTTCTGGATAATCTGCTGAGTATGTGAAAATACATGGAAACACTCTGCGCAATTTTCCATCGTAACATTGGATCACAATGCCATTGCGATATGCATCGATAAATTCATTGTCAAGTAGAATCTTCCAAACTCCATGAATAAGCTCTCATTTACAATGAGTCAGGATGTCACTGTGGTTCTTTTTCTTTGAGAGCTTGGAGATGAAATTAATGATCCTGCATGGAAGCTATTGAAGGAAGAATGAATGGTCACTGACAGTCATCAAATAAGTTCTGGGACTTACCGTTGGGATGAATGCAACAGGATAGCATGCACCGGATGTAGGGCGTGCACATAGATACTTGGATTCATTCCCAAAGAACAAGTACACTGGCCAAGCAGATGCATTCCCAAATTGTGCGAGATGTGTTGCGTCAGACCAGAACATGAGTCCTGCAATGACCCATTCTAATTTACACCCATCATCATGTCTCTGCTTTTGTAATCCATCGTGTGCCTCGTTCCATGCATCTGAAGTGTAAAGTTCATCATATAAGTGCTGTTCATGACCAGTCACTCGAGAGCACCAGATTCGTTTGAATGGAGTAAGATGAAACCACTTTGCGCCCTTCTCAGCGAATGCAGCACAGATGACAGCAGTAAGTGGCTGATGAAAGAGTCCTCTGATTGTAAATTGTCGCCCATTGCCATCTGGGTTGCGTTCTTGGGTAGGTACAAGAATATCGACAGAAGACTCTCTCCAACCATCTTGTTGTAGAGGGTTGCTCTTGTCACGAGCATTTTCGGAGTTGTCAAAATGCTTCATCTCGGTGTGTGCATTGAAACCTCGGAGATCATGGGGATCAAAATCATCTGCTTGTAACGCATTCACAAGTTGGGTAACCTCAGCCTCAGACTTCCGCCTGCTTCCGGTCATCATCCAAGTCATTATCCTCCAAATGCTCATGTTCTTCCAAGGCCAGGGCAGCAATGGATGAATGCGAGACAATGGAATTGGCACTGGTGCTTCATCATTGCGACCTTTCAAGAGCTGATCAGTGGATAGGAATGCGCCCAGATCATATGACAGCCTGTGATGGTAATCACGTGCAATGCCAAAACTGTTGAATGCAGTGCAAATGGTGTCAGATACATGAAGGATGACATGGCGAGGTAGTGTACTTTGTGCCATAGAATTGTCAGGTTCCACGAGTGAAGTGTCTTCGCCAGCAATAGGTAAGGGAGGCTCTGGGAGCACATCCCTAAATCATGTGGGTAAACACCTTGTTTGTGCTGGCCTGCTGGTTTGATTGGCTTCAGGGCTGACAGGGGATGTGGGCAATGAGATAGGTGTGCATCCTGCTGTTGGAAAGCTCTCCACTGACTTGGAAATTGACCCATTTGATGCAGCTATACCAGTGTAGCCAGCGCCAGACTGGTGTGAGGTCTCGGATGCAGCCAGCAAAGTGAGCGAGGTGTTGACACTTTAAATGATGATCCTGATGAGCTGGCAGTCGGTGAATGGCATGGAGCCACCTTGTGATTGATGGAATTGGTGACATTACTAGCTGAAACTAAATCCTTTGATTTACAAAGGCAATGAACATATGTGGAGTGTTTTGAATATCTTTTGGTGACTTACATTGTTTGATTCAACCCTCGCCTTCTTCGATGCTCTACCACTCCATGAGCATTTATGTGGCAGATCCGACTGCAAAGCACAATGCTCCTGATAGTGCACACAGTGTAAGCGGTGCATAAGAAGACCTCTGCTGGTATCAAATGAACATTTGCAAAGGGGAGCCCCACACCAAAATATATTGTTGTTCATGAGAATGGAAACAAAACAGAGTAGTGTGAATATGAATTGTAGGAAGCCCATTCAATGCTACCAATTCAAATGAGTGATGCACAGTCAATAGGAAATGCATCAGGATGTACTTACATTTGCTTGCTGCAAAAAGTGGCAGACTGAAGTCAGCAAAATCACCAGTGAGACTGTGGTGGAGTAACTTGAAGTGATGGACTGTCATGATGCAGATAGACCTGGCCAAGATAGACTTCGTGCAAGAAATATCCAGTGGCAGTGGCGTGGCACATAGAATTTTCGATGTGGTACTAATCTGACACAATACATGTAAAAGAAGTAACAATACAGTATTCTACATTGCGCAAGGGTAACCATACAAACATTCGACCTTTCCGGTTATTAGTACAGATTTTGCTCTGGCTTCATATTTGAATCTTTCATAACTTCCAGCATGGTGAGGAGCACTTCAGTTTGTTTCTCCAGTAAATCTTTCATTTCTCCTTGCAGTCCCTCAATGGCATCCATTTGCTTTACGAGTGAATGTTTCAGCTCATTTTGTAATCCTTTGATAGTGCCCTCAAGCTTTCATGTGAGAGATTTCTGCGGCTCCACCTCAACTGCAAATGGTGGAAGAAGACAGCGATGCTTGTCTGGTCGTATATCTGGAACAGATTCTGTAGTGCCTACATTGGTAATATCACCTCCCAAGCACCGGTGGGGAGTCTTGTAGATCCTCAGTATTCTATCGTGTGAATTAAGTGAAGGTTGACTTACCTGTGGCAGACTGTCTGCTTCTGATTCTGACCATTTTCTCTTCAAATTAACCCCACTGCTCTGTTTAATAGTTAGTAAGTCAATCTGTGATCCCAGAGTGTAATACCTTCGGCTCTGCAGCAGCGTCCTGCCTCCAAGGTGGAGAGTTTGGAGTCACAATAACTGAGTCTGGCAATGGGCTGTGTATCTGATAACCAAAGTAACTGTGAGGTAAGGGTGATCCAGGTCGCTGGTAGACCATTTGTTGCCATTCAAATTCTTCCAGCATCTCTGGACTACCAGGTGCTTCCTTCGCAACCACAGATTGGCCATCACTGTATGATGGTGAGCCTGAGTCGTTACAGTGGTGAGATTGGGGCATTGAAACCAGAACTCTTACTGAAATTTGAGGTATACTATGTATTTGTGCTGTACTCAGAGCATGCCAGCTCCATGTTATGTCCTGCCACTGACACCAATTGCATTCTTGCCATCTTCCCTGAAGATCAATTGGTGGTGAAGTAAAATGTTGTGAGTATCCATTTGGTTAACTTCTTACCACAGCTCTGGGATGACATCAAAAGGAGTGGGGTGCAGGTTCCCCTGATTCAGGGATGTTGGTGACTGGAGCTTGGAGGGTCACAGTTTGGATTAATGATCAGCTGGCATAACATGAAGTCCATTGATTAGTCAGATCAGTCATGTCCCACTAATGTCATGCTAGGATGCACCAAGTGAGTCATGACCAACACCAGCACACTGCCCTGTACCATCTCCAACTTTCAAAGACCATTTCCTGTACAGTTTGCTGACCTCCATCATGTTTTGTGCTGACCAGATACTCACACTGTATTTTTTTTTTCCATGTTTCATCAACTCACATTGAGGGAAGTCATAAGATGGGCAATCCATGGATTTTAATGTGTCTTTGCAGAGTCAATTCCACAGATGACTGCCATCTAACTCGGACCAGTATCACCTCATGGAAATGAATAGGAATGATCCGTGACAAACTCAATCCCTCATATGCAGGGTCTAATATGCCAATGTGGAGTAGGCCACAATATTCCAATGGTAAGGAAACTCGAAATATGGACAGTTATTTGCTGAATTATACCATTCCAGATCAGTACCCAGTACTCCACATGTTGATGGAGAAATTCAGCTGACATACCTTGAGGTTTCCAGAAATGAGAGCAATTGATCAGTAAGTCTGCTCTGGGATGATTAGCTCACCGGATCATCCATCTGGCGAAGTTAAAAAATGCATTGAGATAGGAAATTTGAGCAGACTTCTCTCAATGTCTGATGGTAATCCAGCACTAAAGCATCGGTGTAATGCACTGGAAGAGGAGAACCACAGGCTCCGTGCAAAGCTTACAAAAACACTGTAGGTTCTTTTAGTAACATAAGTTCACTTGAGCTTACTGCATGTGCATTTCACAGTATACATTCATACAGAGTTGAAGGGCGAGCCATTTGTTGGCTTGCTGATCTTGTCAACCCCCTCTCTGACTTGATCACAGAACATGACCATCGTTTAGACCTTGGAGCAGAGGATGAGGCATCTGCTGATGACATTCAAAGCTCTGCAGAGTGCGTTTTTTCCTTCCTCTTTGACACTGAACTCATTACCTTCTGTCCTGAAGGGAGGACTATGCTTACTGCTCATTCAAGAGACTGATCCACTGGTGTCCCTCCATCAAAAAATTGTTAAATGGAGAAGTAGATGACCATGATGTATCTTTGGCATTTCGAGATGTAAATTTGGGCAATATTCTATCATATCCTCACTCATGACTTTTTTTTTTGAAGCTGAAGATGGGTGCCGATGGAGCACGATCTGATGACACCAGTAGACTGAAATCTGCTGTGGCAACTTGGCTGAATAATACCAAGCAGCGTCTGGAACCCCTCCTCATTCCTGATAACAAGTTGAATCAGGGATTTTATCATGATGCAACTGGCCAACTTTTGTGCCCAGTGGATTATGACTGGCTTGATCCTTTGTATGTGTCATTGATTTTCTTGTCAGTCAATGGCAGCCACTAATAGTGTGTAACAGTGTTTGGTCTGCAATCCGTGAATACCACCCTAGATACCCAGTAACTGCAAACATGTATCCCACTTTTTTATATACGAGGGCCACTATGACTCGAAGAATCCTTCCAAAGGGCTATTTCGAGGCGACTATCTCTTAAAGGTAAGATTGAAGTATGGTCATCGTGTTTCAATCCTTGTGCTCAAGTTTATGTATATAGGCATTTTGCTGCATCTTCACATCACCAAGCTCAGCTGAAGAAAAACCTAATACTAATGAAGTGGGCTCTAGACCAACCAAAAGGATCAAGCTGCGACCTCATCGTAATGTTGCACAATTGTTGGGGATGAAGGCTGTTGATCCCCGTGCAATTGCTTATATTGCATGTCAAGTGAGTTTGTATTATTGTATCCTGTCTATTTATCAACTCAGTAATACCTTAATCTAGCTCCACTTCACATTATCGAGCTCCACTTCATGGGACCTGAATGATGAAGTATTTGATTACAACATATTTTACTGGAATATTGTTGATTATTTCGAATGGCCTTCATCACCCAGGAAGTCAGCTGAGATTCAAGAATTACTGCTCTGGTGGAATAGGTGAGTAATGGAATGCAGGATGTGCCCAGATTTGAATATTTAATTTTACATCAGTTGAGTTTTCAAACGTTGTCATGGAGTCTTCTACTATGAGCCTCAGCAGGAAGAAAGTCTCTCAGTTGCTCTTGCAAGGATGTGAATGACCATAGTGTCTGTCAGCTGACGTCTTGGCATCATGTATCTCTACAAACCTTTCCCTTTGTGTACTCGTCAACGCCATTCATTGGCATATGCTGTATTCACCATAGCTTGGTGGTGTACTTTAGTGTACCATGTACTACACTTCCCGTATGCAGCATACTATGATATCAATTTAGTTGTATTTTGGTTCAAATGCCAGAAGAACGGAAGGGGTCACAACATCATGATACGACAGAAGTGCCAAATAGCATAATTGGTGAAGAAGTTTTCTCCATGTTCCTGACATCTGCAATGTTTGGCACGATCTTTTCATTTCACAGAACTTTGGCATGCAGCCCCAGACTGGTGAACATTCTGATGAATTCCCTAAACATAAAAAGCTTTCTTCAAGCTATGAAGTAGGAATAATTTTATCCTCCTTTTGGATGTTAATACCATAGTGCAGAGTATGCGAAGTAACAGGAAATCAGAAGATAATTAACATGCATGTCGATTGTTAACTGGACTTCAAAAAACTCAGAAGGTCCGAGAGTGTTGACCTTCCACACAAATAATATCAACAAAGGGTCAGCATGTGGAAGATAACAATGATTTGGCTGAGATTGCTCACATCTAGCAACATTATCACAATGATTAATAGGGGGTTCTGATGATGTGAAATGAACCATGGAATATAAGCTAAGTACTAATTGCCTGGCTTTGCACAAGCTATCTGGACATATGTCAGTTGGGGATTGACAGAGTAAATGCATTCATTGGCAAGGGTGAAGTCCGTTGAAAGCAAATGTATATCTTTATCTCGAACATTGGCACATTGCATACGATTTTGACCCTGATTCACCTTATAGTGTCAATATAAGACTTTCTACGAAAACTTTGTTTTTAGTGATGTATTGGGTAAGAAGTAGTAGGGAATAAATGAGAAGCAAACAGCATATGATATGGCTCTGGTCTTTGCATCCAAGTACGCACCATGATCATGGCAAGGCTCTGGTTTCTGCATGCCATTAGACATGGTGAGGGGTTTGGGATAAGACATATGTAGACTCAAGCGAACAGGTTGTCAAATGGGTTGTATTTTATAACTGAAGTGGGTCTACAGTGGGAATGGAAGCCATGAGTGCTCTAAATGGCCTTGCAAGGGCTCAATGGTGTAGAAAAGGGCTGTAGGCAGCCTCAGTAGTGACTCAACTACTATAGATTAGATGTACCTGTAGGCAGCTACAGGGAATCAGTAAGTAGTGTACTGTAAGTAATATGTAGACTCACCCTCAGTAGTGACTCAACTACTGAGGGATTAGTACCAAAAGTGTAGTACCTATGTGCACTCTAAGTGCTTATGTAAGCAAGTAAAAACTCGCACCAAATATACATCACACAGAGGTGATTCAATCTCCAACAAATGGAGCATGATAGCAACCATGCAGAAACCTGCTGGCCACACATGTACTAACCACAATGATATCCTGTCCTCACTCCCTGGCACTACATAATGCCCATCAACCATGCAATAGAGGTGAGCTTCACTCTAGTTATTTGGTCCACACAACTCGCATGCAGCACACACCCCTGTAGTCTCTTTGGTCAGCACGTGCTAGGGGCCTACCAGTGAGTTCTTACAGCTGTTTGTGAAAATAATGTAAGTTATGGAATACTGGACAGTTGTGCCCCATTTTACAAAAACAAAATTCATTTAGCAAATTTCTAACTTCATTTTCAGTGGGACTTCGAACACCACTGTTCCATTTTCCAGTTTCCAACTTCAATATTCAAAATGTCTAAGTCCAAATACAAAATGTAGATTATACTTTCCATTCATCTCAATACACTTTGGTCATTTTCCCAAGTATGAAGATGAAATGCATAAGTCAAAAATGTTGAAGCCCAAATGTCTAAGTCCAAATACAAAATGTAGATTATACTTTGCATTCATCTCAACACACTTCATGATTTTCCTCAAGTATGAAGATGAAATGCATGTGTCAAAAATGTTGAAGTTGAACTATCAAAAGCATGATGTCAAATGTCAAATTTCTAAGTATTGAACATGTGAGCCAAAATGCCAGGTCCCTCAGCAGTGACAACAATGATGGCCACAGCTGCTGCCACCACTCCCAGTGATGGTAATGACAATGGCCACACATGGTAAGCAACCCTTACTGTCCTCACCCCACCACTAATGAGCATCGACAATGATGGCCACTACATGGTAAGTACCCCCTCACCAGGTCATCAATCACTAGTGTTGTGCCAACCTGGCTCAGCTTGAAAGCTGGGGCTTGGGCTCAGCTTTTGGGGGCCCAGGGCTCAGGAAATCTTGAGCAGGGCCCTGAGCCCCCAAAGCCCTATGTAAGGGGTTGGCCTGGCCCGAGGCTGGGGCTTATGCAGAGAGGAGGATAGGATTTGCATAGTAACAATGTGGTACATACTTAGGTACCAGGAAAGAGTATGGTAGACTATGGATGTGGCCTACAAGTCTAAAAAGGGGACATACACATCATCGCTGTCAGGATCACTGTCAACTTCATCATCATCAATGACATTGTCCCATTTAACATTGTTTGCATCAACTGTCAGAGGGGCCTGTGGGTCTAGAAGGTTGGCTTCAGATAGCACTGACAGATCTTTGGGGAAAAGGGCATTTTTCTTTGTGAGACACTTCATGCACTGTAGTGCTTCCACAATATCAGGTTTGAGGTGATTGCAGTGCTTCATAATAGTAATGCCTGCAGATGAAAAAGCATGCTCAGAGGAGACAGAGGATGCCATGATGGGAAGGAAGTTGCATGCAAGTGAACCCCACACCAGATAGCAGGAAGCATTGATGCCCCACCACTGGATAATGGACAAGTTGCCAAAGGTGTCATGCATGTTGAGGTACTTATGAAAACCATGGAGCCATGGCTTTAGTGGGTTGTACCATTGCTCATTGATGGAGGGGAATTCATCTTCATTGTCATCTGAGAGCTCATTAAGAAGTCCATCCAGCCTTGGGTGTTGTGTTGTAATTTGCTGAGAAGGCACCACACCTCGAGATGATCCTGAGCTGTTGCCATACATCAAGGTGTGCCACTGCTCATACTAGTTGCAACAGATCATCATGAGATATCATGCATGATTCAACATGCTTATGATTTCCTCAGTGTGCTGAATTGTGTCAGCAAGCAGCTCTTTGCCCCAGTACATATGTATATGGTTTAATTTTTGAGCTGGGTCAAGTACTGATGCCAAATGATTCAAAATGAAACTGAGGGTTAGAGTCTGCTACTTACTCATAGCAATGATATATGCATCAGATTCAGATGTGTGTTCATAGTACTCTGCAACCTTGCTGAGCCCAGCCTGGAGACCATCTCTGAAAGTGGCATACTTTGCAGACTTCAAATGACTGGACCACACCCTATGTAGTGCCTCTAATGCTGGCAAAATAGAATGCAAAGTCAGCCCTTGGTCTGTTGAAAATGCATGCTGAGCTCACTTGGTGTGCTACAGTCAAGATGTAAGTAAATAAATGAGAGCAATGAATGAATAGCATGCACCCCAAGGAGGGACAACAATAAATCCACCTGTTCCCACTCAGCCTCTGATAACTCTAAGTCCATGAGCTTGTGGCACTTCTCTGCATTGCATTCTGCTAAGCCTAGACTCTGAACAAAGTAATTGACCTCCTGCAAGACCATAAGTGGCAACATGCATGCCACTGGGGGTGTTGCCTACCTCCTTCAATTCTAGTGCATGATGGAGCATCAAAAAGGTAGAGGACCATCTGACCTTCATATTGATAAGCATTTTCAAGGCACCAGTATGTGGTATGTGACCATCATTGGTCCACATCTGGATGCATAGGAACAGCCCCTTGCACTGGGCCAAAGAGTGTGCCTAGGAAGAATATTAGTTGGTTCACAACTTATGATTGTCATTTAATTACCTTGACTGCAATTGCCCAGACAAGCCCCACCTCATCTTGTCCAATAACTAGGTCTGCATCTGGAGCAGTTGGGTCAAAGTGGTATGACTTGCTGTGTGCTGAATGGAAGGCTCGAGTCGCAATGTTGATAATGTGTGCCATACAACTATGGACATTCAGATCAGAGTACACATTACTAGATGTGGGGCTCACTGTAAATGCTGCTTCTGCACATTGAATGGTTGTCCAGTACTGGTTCTAACCTGGTGTCCAAACTCCTGCATCATCATGTCATTATTGCAGGCACTATCACATGTAACATAGCTGATCTGTCCATATATTTTAGTGGTATTGTGCTATACAGTGGCATGTCCTTACCTTGCCAGTTGCACTGACATGCTGAGTGATTTTGTAGAGAGCTTGACTGAGGCAGGTGCCATTGTGTGCATTATTGAGGCAAATGAACCCAAGGAGCTGTGTCTGAATGCTCCAGTCACTAGGAGATCGTTCCTCAACCCAAGAACCAGTAACAGCAAAATATCCATCAGTATTGGAGGCCTGCCAGCCATCACATGGCAAATTGACCCATCCTTTGACAGTATCACCCTATGAAATGAATGTCTCATGAATCCACACAGGAAGAGCTGAGATGACTTACAAGAAAGCATTCACAAAGTTGTGTAAGGTTGTTCTTGAAGAGATCAATGATTGCTTGTCTTGTTAGCTTCTGCAATGGGACTTTGACACCATGTGTTGCATGTGAAGTAATGGCAAGCATCTTCTTGAATGCAGGGTGTTCCATAGTGTAGATTGGCTGAACAATTCATTAATTATGAAATGCAGGATGAAGGTGAATTATACCTGATCTGTTTCAATAAGCCATTTTACATATGACTGCCTGGTGAAAAAGCGATTCGGTGAACTGGACTTCTTGCCATGGTACAAGGTGAGCATCAATATTTGATTGAGAGCTGGAAGTCAAAACAGCATCTTCCTGTCGTCATTTGGTATCTCTAGGTAACATGGAAAGGAAGTTATTCACATTAGCCCATTTCTTGTATTTGGCCTGGTAGTTCATTAGTCCATCATCAGAGGGGACAAATAGATGTATGTTGTAAAGATTGATGTGAAAGGAGTGTGGGAGGAGGCTATAGAAGTCTCTTGTTGGAAGGGGTCTCAGTTTGACCCAGGAGGCTAGAGTTGCCTGGTGGGGAGTCAAAGAGTGTGGTGAAAAAGACCAAAAATTCACCCAAAATTCCTAGAGAGACTCAAGAAAACATTTATAGCACATCAAGGGAGGAGAAATAATATTCTGAGCACTCAGGCTCAGAATTCTGTCTGTCTCATCTGTGGTGGTACATCTATTATTGTTCTAAGTATGTACAGTGGCTTGAAGTACTCGTGCAGACTTATGTAAGCCACAATGTGTCCAAACATGAAGTAAAAGACAGGGAAAAAAGAAAAGAAAGGAAATCAGTAAGTAGAAACAGTGAAATATATGAAATATCCTAGTAGGGAGGGTATTCTCCCTACAATGTACCAAGTGGGTTGCCTGCTGGTGATGCCATAGTGTTGATGTCTCATCCACAATCAGAACTGGTTTGCCCTGCATTTCACTGTAGGATTATCAGTGATGGGAAATGTGTGTCAACTCAGGTGTATTACTTATGTGCATGCTTTGCAGTCTCTGTATTTTTTTCTGCCTTTCTCATACAATGCAGAGAAAAAAGTGTTGATGTCTTTGCAGCGATCCTTGCAAGTTCTCTTGTTGCTTGCACCATTTAGAGAAACAATTTCGATGTCCTTCAGAAGTCCATTGGATCCTGTCTCTGTCAGCTCATACGAAATCAGCCAGTCACCAGCTTTGGTCGGGGTAGGAGTCAATATCTCACCCAAGTGGCAATCTAATTCCTTTTCTTTTCCTGTCTGAGCAGAAGTGGGATTTATGAGTATTTGAGTCAGACAGACCCATACCTTTTCTAAGTTGTTTTTTCTTTGGAGCAGGCAGATCAGTGTCAGTGTTCATATCATTGTCATCACCTGTCACAGCAATCTTGCATTTGCTTGCCCCACCACTGCTGCCATGTGTTGGTTGCATGGCAGCTTGCACCTGTCTGTGGGAAGATAGTTCTAACTTGGCTGCATTGTCAGCACATGTAATTTTTGCCAATGGCACTGTGGCTTGCTTGCAGTGCAGCTCAGTGCCATTGATGTCAGACATTTTGCAATTGTGGTTTGAGTGGACCATGGGTAGATTGGATTAGGCATTACATATACAAGTTACAGTTACATCAGTACCTGTACAGTAGTTGGCAATTGCCAGATGCACCACCTAAAGCCAGGGCTTAGGGGGCTTGGCTTGGGCCTGAAAAATCCCAGGCCAGGCCCCAGTGGGCTGCACCAGGGCCTGGCTCAGCCCAGCTTAAATAGGGTTCAGCTTGATGGCTTCAGGGCCTGAGCCTGAGCTGAGCACAACACTATCAATCACTGATGACCACCCCAGTAGTGAGGATGACAACCACAGCTGTCACCACCACCATCCCCAATGAAGGTGGCAGCAGTGGCAGTGGCTACTACCGGCCCCAGTGGCAGGGATGGCATGGCGATGACAACCATGGGGGTGGCAGCCAGCCTCACCCCTAGCAGTGGGGACCATGCAACAACAATGACCACCACACAGTAAGTACCCTCTCACCAGCATTGATGGCTTTCCACCTACATTGCCAGCCTGGCAGCCCCCCATCATGTCAATGGCTCCCCACCTGCATCATCAGCCCCCCTCAGCATCGATGGCCTCCCCACCTGCATTGATGGCCCTCCTGCTCACATTAATGGCCCCCTTACCCATGTCACTGGCCCCCCACCTGCATCAATGATAATCGCAGATCCCATCATGGCAGATGGCCCCTTGATTAGAGAACATAACACCTCTAGGCCATACAATATATAGAAATAGTAGCTTGTAACTACATGAGTTACAGATCAATCAATACTGCACAATCAGATTCAATCCAAAGCCAGCCCATTCACAAAACTTGTTGCAGTAGCTTGTAACTACATGAATTACAGATCAATCAATACTGCACAAACAGACTCAATCTGAAGCCAGCCCATTCACAAAACTTGTTGCAAATGTGTTGTTTCTTGAAAACCTCCACTCCCTTTTGCACATTCCCCTCACTAAATAGCTTTTGACCATGGCCCACACTCCTAGATGAATGAGGTGTCAGCTCACAGAGTGCAACAGCCAGCACACCTTATGGATGGGTAAGAATTTGCAGATCTGTCAGCAGGGAGTCTTTTCCTGGAGATCACAAAGTTAGTGCAGCATATTCAGTATCAATACAACATTACCTTGATAGTCCAATATGTACACCTGCCCACCAGTCTTAATATATTGTACATGTTGTGTGAATGCCAGAAACTGTGCAATGTTCTCCTCCTCTGGATCCAAAAAGTCACAGGGCACTGCATCACCATTGTGAATATATTTCACAAACCCCTCGCCATCTGAAGGGGTAGTAGGAATGAGTTCCTCCCCAAGATATATCATACCTATGCTGCTGGTTTTTACTGATGGCAAAGCACCATCTTCAGTTGTTGACAATGCATTCAAGTAGGCCAATAATAGGCCTGCATCTACAAACTGCAAACAGGGGATATCAAATGGAGGCCATTCCTTGGTGACATTAATAGAATGATCAACAAACTCATATGTCATCTTCAGTAATGCTTTGGCCCAATACAAGACATTGGCCTCACAGTAGAGTATATTCAACTCATCTTTCAAGGTGAACTGGGTGAATGGAGGACAGGCACATTCATTGGGAGAGTTGCTGATGTAAGGCCACTTTAGGATGATTTCATAGTTTAGGATAGAGTTGATGCCAGAGCATGTGAGAGGTGAGAGCATCAGTTGTGCAGACTGGGCTATCTTGAATGCACCAACTCCAACAATGGCTTCGATTGAGCAGTCCAGCCTGATGTTGCCAGAGAACAGCTCTGCTGTCTTGATATTGAAAGCCATCTTGGTGTGGATGAGTTTGTTGAGGTTGCATATAGGGATGGGATAGAAGTCAACTTGCATGATATTCTGCCAAAATACTAGACCCATATATGAGTACATTATCTACTTTGTGACTTTGCATGACTCACCTTTCCTTATGTCAAATTCACAGGCACCTCCCAATTGTAATGCTTCTTTGAGTTGATCATGATTGGGTGAAGAGAAGACATTTTGGAGGTGTTTTCTTCTGTTGGATTATTATGCAACCGGCCATTGTTGGCACGTGTTTGCTAGATTACATAATCAGCTTGCATTGCACATAGCAGTAGACTATTTTCCTAGTCCCTCAGTAGCTTGCCAGACTACTGAGGGTGAGTACCATTTACTTAGGTTTATTCCTACTTATTGACACCCTGTAGATACCTACAGGTATGTACTAATAATATAGTAGCTTGCCAGACTACTGAGGATACCTACAGCTCTCCTACAGGTTCCCTCTGCAAAGCAACAACCTCCTTTATCTTCTGTGGTGGATGGCTGATTGATCTGCTCAACATACTGCTAGTATGATGGTGGTGGTGCTTGACACCCATAGTATTAGTGGACTCCTTCAACCTCATGTTAGTGAGTGAAACAAAATAGAATCCATGGTATATTACATTGCATATGATATCCTCAGAAATTGGTCATTCCAATGCACTACTTGATGCTGTGGTAGGTGCCCATCTGTTGGTAAGGAAAAGAGGTGTAGGCACCTCAGAAGTTGATGTAGGTTGTGACACAATGTGGGGCATGAGACTGGAACAGTGTCTGGAGTGGAGGTGGAGGGCAATGATTGGTGAGGGAGTCTTCATGTGGGAACCGAAGCTGGGGAGGGTGGGTCAGGTTTGTCACGAAATGCCTCAAACTCTTCCCATTGTGCTTCAGGAACAATAACAAATAAGCCAAACTGCTTAGTCTTAAATGCCAACCCTTTTGAGTTTTTTCGATTGCTTGCACTGAGACAGTTGGCATAGAAGTATGGTTGGGTGCCAGGGCACTGCATAAGATCGACCCACTTGGTGTCATGAACAATGAACTCATTTTCTCGCCACCAGAAGCTAGGATAATATGCTTTGATGCATGGCACAATGGTGTGGAGAGCCAATAGTCACAAGTTCATAGGCCATGCTCTGGGCATCGATATCTTTCAATCCTTCACAAATGTTCTATAATGCTGGATTAGCATAGTCTACAATGTTACTTCAACACTCATGCCAATATTATTGGAGTGAACGTTCCTCTTTTTGCCCCCAGCTTCAAACACTGCAGAAATTTCCAGTGAAATTGTCTCTGCAGGCAGTGAATGGTGAGCAATGTGTGCCCAGCATTCCTGCTGGGTGCCATACTGTAAATGTTGTGAGCCATAACCTGAAGACCCTGGTAGAAGAGCCACCAAAGCCCTTGAAGCAGCCTGGGCTGCAGGAGGGGCTTGGGGCTGGACATTGTTCCAGGCTGATGGAACATACACCTTCGGTCCAGCTGGAAATGGCACAGGAGCTGGTGGAGGTGCCACATTCACTGCAAGTGAACTGCAAGTACCACTAGAGCCTGCAACCAAACCTGACATCGCTATAACAGCTGGTGAATTGAGTGAAGCTATAGGTGTATTGAGTAACAGGTCTAGCAATCAGATCAAGCATACCTCAGGATTGTGCAGTGCTTATAGACCAGCATATAGCCTGTGGATCAGGGGCTGGTGCTGCTGATATTATAGTCAGACACTGGAAAAACAAAGGTTAATTAGTACTGATGGTGTCCTTCTGCATGAGCAGTAGCAAGCTTGCTCTTGTACCATAGATGACACACTCTGCAGATGAATTTCCCTGGTTGACTGAGTTTCTGAGACACTATGTAATGAGAAGGTTTGCCTCTTTGGATGAGGGCTTTGCAACTGGATCATTGGCAGAGTCTATCTTGTTCTGCAAATGCATCCTCTGTAAACTGAGTGACAAACTCTGGAGTAGGTGCTTGCATAGTGGGACCTTGATAATGGGATATCCAGGGCTGGACACAAAGCAATAAGGATCACAGAAGTAGGCTTAAATACCAGGATTATGAGTCAACTTGTGAAAACAGTATGCTCATGAAAGTTAGTAGAGACATGACTGATGAGAATTAAAGACTTACACTGCCAACAGCAATCATTTCCCATTGCCCAAATGAACACACAATTCATTCTTACCATCTCCAAGTTTGGACTCATCTGGAATTTGGTGACTTATGCTACATTTCATTCAATGGATGGAGAACAAGAGAAAAAAAATTGGATATCATGGTAATCAGATGGGTGTCCTAAAGGATGAAAAAGAAAAGATGACAGAAATAAGGAAAATCACACAATGATGAGTCACCAGCTGATCAGGCAGACACCGTAAACCTTGTGATAAGGCACAATTCCAATGACAAGATGGGCAAGCATTGTTCAGCTGATCAAAAATGAGAATGTGGTGTATGGAAGGCAATCTAAACTCAGATCATACTGCATTGTGGCATGTGCCATTCAAAGCTCCTTTGAATATTGACTGTGCCCACCACACATTTGCTGCCTTGATGGCAAAACACCTGAATCAGAACAAGCCCAATTGTATGTCCTGCACTCACCATAACTCGAGACAAATGGCATCATTCCCTCTCTCTTCAGCTCCACTTGGTCAGATTGAGCCCCACATCAGGTGGTTGTGGAAAGCTCAATTGACTGACCAGCAAATCATCGCAGAGCTTCACAAACATATTGATACTAATGAGTATGGAATAGGGTGAGTTTCTGCACATGCATCTGCAATGAAGTGACTTACCTATCATTCAGCCTGACAAAGTTCAAGGCCATCCAGAAACAGCTCAGGTTGTATTGTACCTGCCAGCAAAAGCTTACTCCTGGTGACATCCAAGAGGTCATGGTTGAGATGCAGAACATGTATCCTGATGCAGGGTTGCATGAGATGATTGGCTTACTATTTCATGAACACAGCTTGGCAGTTTTGAGGTAAGTCAATCACTATTCTACATCATGTTGATTGTATGTAAACTTTATATATATAGGAGCATCATGCACTTGTATTTCCTTACATATGAGGCTGACTTACTGAACAAATGCAAGGTCAACCGTTTGCAATGCTGTCAATTTTGGGCTGCCAGAGTTAATGACATATGGACCATTGATCAGCACAATAAATGGCTATGGTTTGGTCTTGGGTTATATACAGGAATCGAGCCCTTTTCAGGGTGCATCTTGTGGATAAAAGCATGGCATTCTAATCAAAACCCACAGCTCATACTTTCCTATTATCTCGAAGCAGTAGAGAATTTGGGGCATAAGTATCTCATACATATGTTTTCTTATTGCTGACATGCTTACATACTGCCAGACATTCCTATGGTGACTCAGAGCGATCCTGGAACAGAGATTTTTGGGATCACAAATGCACAGACCTTACTGTGGCAAATACACAATCTGACCCTTGAAGGCTTTGTCCAACACTGATGGATGTGCACCAAGAAGAACATCATGCCAGAAATTGCATGGTCACAGCTCCAACGATGTTTCTCTCCAGGCTTTGAAGCTCTCCTTGATTTGGGTGTGGACACTGGCTGGTATGATCCTGACAATACCCTACAACTGTGAGTACAATAGATATATTCACAATGCTGTTGCATTGATCAAACTAACAACTTTTTCTGCAGCATGGTGTTCCATTGGCTGTTCATTCCCTGGCTCCAAGTTGAACTTAACAACTATTGTGACCATATTAACAACAGTCATAAATGTCCCAACAGGAAAAAAGTATGTGTTGGTAGTACTTGAGTGTCCTGTTGACTCACATCTGCACTCATCTTGCAGATTTTACCTCAAGGCATTCCAGAACTCATATGCACGTGTGCTGAAGACTATGGAGCATTGGATTTTAGGGTAACAACTTTCATCCTGCAGCAGTACAAATGCTAAGCTACCTTGTAGGTAATGGTTTCTCCTGCTGCCATTGACCACATCCACTGGCTTTACATCAATCCCAAACATGTCATTTTCGACCTTGTTCCACCCACTCTCAACACATTCCTTGACAGGTGCTACCATCAGTTGGGCAGCCCCTGTGTTGCATGTTCAACAGTTTGGGTTGTGTACTGTAATCTACTCAACCTAGTGTGACAGTGTGAGGGTGTACCTGTGGTTTTGACAGCGATGGAGATGGAGCAAGAAAACATGGAAGATGAATTACTTTTATTGCTAGGTCTACAAGATCTCCATGAAACAGACAGATACATGGGAGGGGTAGCTAATGGCTTGGGGCTTCATGAGGACATTAATTCAATCTGATATTAATCTAATGTGGATTCATTCCAGAGGTGTCACATATTGAGGCAATGGACCAGATGGCTAATGATGAGCCTGGGTTCATTGATGCCACACCCCCCTTGCTGGTTGCTCAATTTTCTTTGGACAAAAATACAGACACTGAGGAGGATGAAGTAAATAGTTGTCTGTGATCATATGTCTCTACAATATCCTCTACATGCTTGAACTATCATTGATAAGAAATTGATCTGATCATGCTGAATCATTTGAGTTTAATGGCAATTACATACTATAACAGCACAAGTCCACACCTTCAAGCTTCAAGCCTCATGTCCCTGCAGTTATGGAGGTGGGCTCACATTGCACAGCTTCTCCCACTCACATCACCCATGTCCATGCCATTGTCAGGTACACACACACACAAGGTTTTTGTATATATTCTTGGGCAATGGTAAGTCATTATTCATGGCTAACAATCATTACTGGGCCATTATTGGAGCTGCTGATGGTGCATGGGTGTATGGTGCAGGTGATTGGTATGTAGCTAATTATCAACCAAAATACAGTTACTAATACTTTGAACATCAGTCCATATATTTGATGTGGCAGTGGGACGCTGCCTTTACCTTTTGCCATCCAGTGCAAGTCAGAGCAACAGGCAAGAAAGGTTGTAAATACTCTCCAACTGCTTGTGGATTCATTACTGGATGGCACAGATCATAAATGGATCCTTGCAGCATTCAACATCCCAACTGTATGAATGTTGATCAGTGATGGAGAAAATCTTTATGCAGTTGTCTTCAGCTCCCCTCCTGGCATTCATCACACAGCATACATCTCCTCATCTTAGCTATCTAATGCACCTCATATTTGTGTAGAGAAAGTGCATTGCATGTGGAGAGGGGATTTAACACCCATAGATGCAAAGAAACACCATCATTTTCGATCACACTCACTTTCATCATTGTCAAAGGCAACTTGCAAGATATGCTGCCTGTATTTACCTCCACTACCACCAATGCAAACACCAAACACCACACAGGCTGTGGTCGATGTGTTAGGCAAACAGCTGCACTGCTCACTAAACACTTCATCTCTCCATTCAGTATCAGGCTCTTCATCTCATACCTCCTCATCTCGCACCTCATCATCTCATCCATCCATTTCCTCCTCCTCCTTTTCCCAGGATTCTGCTGGTTCCCATATGACTTCTATCCCTACCCAATCAGATTCATCAACATGTCCAGCTGAGCTGTTGCCCATTGTTTACAGCCACATTCACAATCTACATGGAATAATCTCAAGCAACTACTATCCAACATTGGCAATGTCCATTCAAAGGTCAGCCCACCCACTTGGAGATCTTGTGGCTCACTATCTCTCCTATCATGGTTATGATACAGAGGTCATTGACCTCATTATTGATGCACACAGAAATTATTCTGGTGATCAGTTTGTTATGTTTCTGGCAGGGAGGGGGATGGCTATAAATGAAGCAAAATTTTTACTATTACTCATTAAACATCAGTGTGCAGGAGCAATATGACCAGTCTAGATAGTTGCAAGTCGCTATTTCTACCATACATGTGGTGCTTTGACTCGCATGTTTGATACTTCGAAATTTGACATTTTGACATCATGCTTTTGATAGTTTGACTTTGACATTTTTGACACATGCATTTCATCTTCATACTTGAGGAAAATCATGAAGTGTGTTGAGATGAATGCAAAGTATAATCTACATTTTGTATTTGGACTTAGACATTTGGACTTCAACATTTTTGACTTATGCATTTTGTCTTCATACTTGGGAAAATGACCAAAGTGTATTGAGATGAATGGAAAGTATAATCTACATTTTGTATTTGGACTTAGACATGTTGAATATCGAAGTTGGAAACTGGAAAATGGAACAGTGGTGTTCAAAGTCCCACTGAAAATGAAGTTAGAAATTTGCCAAATGAATTTTGTTTTTGTAAAATGGGGCACGACTGTCCAGTATTCCATAGTAAGTAGCGAAATTTTTGTGAGCATGCCATGGACCCGCCTGATTTCTTTTTATTAGTCATTGTTATGTCTGATCATGCATTGATGTCCATGTACAAGCATTGTCCATGCTTCATTCTTCCTAAGATTATACCTCATGTCTCTACTTGTGGGTTCTTATGCACTGTTCATTAACCTTGCTGATTTGGGTAGGGATCCAACACTCAGGATTGCCCACCCTGTTTCTTTATCATGTCCAAAGATATTGTATGGTTCCCATACTGTTCATGTTTTATTGCAGCTGATCATGGAATATAGCACAGACACAGACCCATTTCCATTGTGCATATCCCCGCAGCATAACAGTACTCAGTGACATTAACAGATTACCTTTTCTGCAAATGAAAAAAAGTTGAAATGGCAAGATGACCCATTTGGTGCACACTGCCATGAGGCATGGGCCTCTTACTGGAGATTCCAAAAGGATGGTGAAGTTGATAAATTGGACTATGTGGTCACTTTATACTGCAGTGCTTTGGAACTGCAACCGTTGGAGAGAATGTGGATAATCAGATCTTGTCAATCTAACACCTCGCTCTCTGCCTTTCAAACAGATACATCACAAGCTCTGATTACCTCACAAAGATGTTTCCATAGAAATATGGGCTCAGAGGTTGGCCCAGGGTGGGCAAGCTCAGAGGCACCCATCATCCTGGATCGAACAGCAGGCAATCTATGCACCCTTGCAAAGTACCATAGGGCCAGATTCCAAACTCTCAACACAATCACTGACCTTAGTATGGCTATCACATCATACAGACATGTGTCATGACTCTGGCCAACTGGGTGTCCTAATCATGGCTCATGGCTCCATGCCTTTGCACACTGTCCAGCAGACTGTTTTTGTTGACAACTCTCAGCAATTGATCTGGATGAGGCCATTTCCCCTGAGCAAGAAGTGATGTCTTTGCTTGTATCTGATGATCTAGGTTATGACATTTCTCAGCACAGTCTCGCATCCTATGTCCAAATGAAGGTCAAGCAGCAGATTACTAGGCCATCTTCCAATGCTTCACCTGTTACTGCCTCTTCAATTGAACAAGACATCTGCAAGGTTGTATTTGAGACCCTTAAGACCATGCCAACCAGGCTGCTGCATATGTATACTAGTACCCTGTGCAACAAGGATGCACAGATATCTCATTTGAGCAAACATAAGCCTTCATTACACAACATTGAGGGCTACCCAATATATAATATGTCAGCCATTGGGGGCTGGGGAAAGTTTCAAGCTCTCTGTGCTGTCACTTGTGAGCAGGATTACTTGTGGGCATGGAGTGATATGTACTGCATTGACAAACACAGCAGTGCAGAGGTGCAGGAAATGATAGGATCGATGTTTGCCATGTGGTATCAACAATCCACCTTGACCATTGTATACCCTGCTGACATTCCTGACACTACTTCGCTTGGGACCAGCAAATAGTTTAGCCATGGGTGGACCCTCCAGGAATTGCTGGCACCCCAGAACATGCTATTCTACACTGAAAACTGGTCACCTTATGGGACCATCAAGTCATCAAACCACAAAATGTATGTCACCGTGCTGGAAGAGCTTGAGGGAGCAACCAGAATAGAGCACTGCTTCCTCACCAACTTTTCTCTGGGTATGGATGATGCATGGTCGAGACTCCAGTGGGCATCACTATATTGCACCACCCGACCTGAAGATGTTGCCAACTCCCTTTTCGGGATCTTTAATGTGCATCTACTGGTTATGTATGGCAAATCTGCTGAGCATGCGCTCAGCCATCTCCTGGCCAAAATTATATCACAGTCTGGGGACACCTCGATTCTGGATTGGGTTGGAGTACCATCGCCATTCCACAGCTGTTTCCCTGCTCACATCACCTCATATGGAAGTCTACCAATGTCTCTATCCTGCTCAAGTACAGAAGAAAACCAGGGGCCCCCATCAGTCGATGAGTGTCAGCTGAATATCCTGGACTCATATGCATCAAGCGAAGCCATGTACGATCTCCACTCACTTGCTAAGGTGCCCCTTCCATGATTTCTCAATCACCTCCTTATACTACCATGCATTGCTCATCCTGTTATGGAGGTTCAGCTGAAAGGTGTGGATCCATTGACTCTGAGTTACATGTACAACATTTGGGCATCTGGTCTGATGCCACTTGAAATCACACTGCCAATCGAGCTAAACAATGTAATGAAATCATAGGCGAAATCACATAGTTCTCTGCACCTTGTTCGCCCCTGGTATTTGTGGTTACTTGGTTCAATGGGCAAGGTAGATGCTGTGACTGAAGAGCAGTTACTCTATACACTTGACAGGCCATCCAATGCACTTCTGTTGGCTCAACTACCTCACAACGAGCACAAAAGGATTGCATCTTCTACCCCCATCACTGCTCAGCCCATAAACCTGGCTAGTATTCTGAAAAGTAAGATTCACTGCAGAAATGTGATTCTGTCAGTACAATAATTGGATCAGGGAAGATGATCTGCCTGTAATATGAATGGAGATGTTAAACCATATTCCTGTACCAAAACTGATGGTCAGATATATTCATGCACCTTTCTGTACCAAATCCAGACTCCATGAAATCCTCTTGAGCCTTGAGAAATTTCTCAATGTACAGTTCTGAGTCAGATCACATGTCCATACCTAATTCATCATCCAGATAGATAAACATACTGTCTGTCTGCACCATAAGGATTTCTTGCCTGTCTGTATGCTAACTGGCCACCAGACACACAGATAACTTACTTTGTCGACATCTGGATATGTTTGTGTTTAGCTGCCTGTACATTATGACATGTTCCAGGCAGATTGTGGCCCTTTGTGAAAATTTTCTACCATCAACCCATACCATTGCAAACTTGGTCCCATTCCAGCTGCCTCTGACTCACCCTTGCACATATCATGTCTCCTTTTGTAGAGTGTAGGCTCGATCATGAGAGAGATTGATAAGATAATTATTGTATTGCTCGCCCTATCTACTCAGGCTTATTTACTGTGTGAGAACAATATTCTAGAATAGTCTACTATGGTATGGAACATTCAACTACCTTGGAGTTCATTATATGGAATGCCAGTATCTACTACACAATACCAACACTCCCCCTCAAGCTGGGGTCATACCCATCTCTTGGGTATGCCTCTTGTGCTTGTCTCTAGGTAGTGCTTTAGTAAATATATTGGCTGTTTGATACCTATTGGAACAATGACAAATCTCGACCTTCTTTTGGTCGATCTTCTCACATGTGTAATGATGAGATATGTCGAAGTGCTTGGTCTGGGCATGAAACTGGGGATTGTATGCTAAGGCTCGTGCTCCCTAACTATCTGTCATTATCTTAGTTGGCTCTGTTTGCCTGTACCCTAGTTCTGCATATAGTTTCCTTAGCCATATGCATTCTTGAGTACATTTAGCCAGCACAGCATACTCTGCTTCAGTTGTCGACAGCACAATTAAGGTTTGCTTCTTTGAACCCCAAGCTTGTAGAAAAGGGCTGTAGGCAGCCTCAGTAGTGACTCAACTACTATATATTATAGTGTACCTGTAGGCAGCTACAGGTTATCAGTAAGTAAGTACTGGTAAAAGAATGTGTGAACATACCCTCAGTAGTGACTCAACTACTGAGGAAACAGTCCCAAAATGTACTACTAACTGCGCTCTAAGCACTTATGTAAGCAAGTGAAAACTCGCACCAAATATACATCACACAGAGGTGATTCAATCTCCAACAAAACTATGGCTCCCCCTTGAGCCAAGAACATGTAACCCATGACAGACATGTTGTAAAGATGAGAGATGGGGACCCTGGGTATAGGTCAAAGGTCTCCTAGTGAGAAGAGAGGGGAGAATTTGTCCCAGGAGGCTAGAGTTGCCTGGTGGAGGGTCAAAGAGTATAGAGAAAACAATGAAAATGCACCCTAAAATCCAAATAAAAGCTGAGATGACATCTAGGGACTGTCTGGGGATGGAGAACTAAAATTCCAAGTCTGTTTCATCTTATCTCTGGCTTCTCATCTGGGGTAGCTCATCCATTATTCTTCTAAGTATGTACCATACACTCTAAGTGCTCATGCAGGCTTACATAAGCCTGTGATGCGAGTACACTACTTCAAAACACTAAGTAAAAGTGAAATAAAAGTATAGTAGAAGAAAACATACAGTGACTCAAAAAACCCTTTCAATGTTTTGCTGTTTTGTATTGATGGTGATGCCAAAAATCAGGGAAATTCTGAAAAATCTTGAAAGTATTCATACAGATAGCCCTAGGTCATGGCTTCAAAAGGGTACCTTACCCAAGTTGTTTGGCTGTGTATTGGTTGAGATATTACATGTTTAATCAGGACAACTCATTGAAAGGGTTTTTTTGCTGATGAAATGGCAGCATATTCATGGCAATTGGACAGCATATTTTATGGTTTGGAGCCTGAATTTTTGGCAGTCATGCATCCTAGTGATTACATAATATATCACATAATCAATTTGATGGTTTGTCAGCATGCAAACAAGGTCAACTGTTGAACTCAAGTCATTGATCCTCTGCCCTGTACCATCACTCAATGAGGACTATTCTCTCAGGGAAATGTCAGCAAATTATGGTGTTAATGGCACTACCATGAGTGGGATGTATGCCCAGCACCATTGGTCTCTTGAAATAGTTGCTAAAATCCATCCCTGTACCATTTCTGCTACCAATGCCTGAGGGGTCCTGACAGTAATCAGTATTGGGAAAGGTGAAAATGCCATGGAAGTCATTCTGGCACTTCAAGACATGAAGAATGAACTAATCCCCTCTCAACTGGTGCATTTCTATACAAGACAAGGTGGCACCAAGGGTGGGGTGAGGCAATGCCCTCCTCTGCACTCCAGGAGCCAGCAGGGTCAGCCAGACTATGTCCTGTGCTGAACTATGGATGACCAGGAAAGGATTTTCTTGGTCATAGGTGATCAGTGGAAACTTGTAAGGACAGATGGAAGGGAAAAAATTTGCACCCTGGCAGCCCAATAGGCTATTCCACCCAGAACCCCTGGAAAGTAAAGAAGGGTTTTACTTCCCCAACCTTGATACCAGCTTTTCTTGCATAGAAATGCACCAGTTGAGAGGGGATTAGTTCATTCTTCATGTCTTGAAGTGCCAGAATGACTTCCATGGCATTTTCACCTTTCCCAATACTGATTACTGTCAGGACCCCTCAGGCATTGGTAGCAGAAATGGTACAGGGATGGATTTTAGCAACTATTTCAAGAGACCAATGGTGCTGGGCATACATCCCACTCATGGTAGTGCCATTAACACCATAATTTGCTGACATTTCCCTGAGAGAATAGTCCTCATTGAGTGATGGTACAGGGCAGAGGATCAATGACTTGAGTTCAACAGTTGACCTTGTTTGCATGCTGACAAACCATCAAATTGATTATGTGATATATTATGTAATCACTAGGATGCATGACTGCCAAAAATTCAGGCTCCAAACCATAAAATATGCTGTCCAATTGCCATGAATATGCTGCCATTTCATCAGCAAAAAAACCCTTTCAATGAGTTGTCCTGATTAAACATGCAATATTTCAACCAATACACAGCCAAACAACTTGGGTAAGGTACCCTTTTGAAGCCATGACCTAGGGCTATCTGTATGAATATGTTCAAGATTTTTCAGAATTTCCCTGACTTTTGGCATCACCATTAATACAAAACAGCAAAACATTGAAAGGGTTTTTTGAGTCACTGTAAGCAAAAACAAGAGAATAAAAGAAATATCCTACTAGGGAGGACACTCTCCCTACAACATGGTTCTCAGTATTGGCAAAGCTTGTGTCTACATACCCATAGAACTTTTGAGTAGTAGTACTGCCTTTCTTTGCTCTGTACATTATACCATAGTCCTTTGTGTTGGAATACTATGCAACTGGCCATTGTTGGCACATGTTTGCTAGATTACATAATCACCTTGCATCGCACACAGCCACTAGATAATTTTCCTAGTCCCTCAGTAGCTTGCCAGACTACTGAGGGACCAAGGGTGAGTACATTCATTCCTTAGGTCTGTTCCTATCTCATTGGTACCTTGTAGTTACCTACAGGTACATACTAATAATACAGTAGCTTGCCAGACTACTGAGGTTACCTACAGGTTCCCTCTGCAAACCAACAGCTTCCTTTAGGTTATGAGCCCCACCTAGCACTGGAACCTGGAGAGAGAAAATGGCAGTGAACAGGTACTATACAGGGGAGGGATTTGTCTATATCCTGGAGCTCAAGAAGAGTGGACAGAATTGGACAGAATACCACAAATGTATTCTCAAGGTTGCCAGTACACAAAATCTCCTTGGACACTTAGCTGGTGTGGAGCAGAAGCCAAAGGTTGCTGGAAATGAGCAAAATGAATGGCTGCAGCAGAATAGCAATGCACAGTCTGTACTCATGTGGAATATCCCCAATTCACTTTTTTCACACATCTGACACTTCGAAACAGCTCATGAGATGTTCAACTATCCAGCAACAAAATTCCGAGACCATACTCCAATCCCCTTACCCACCAAGAAGCATGTCAAAGCTTCAAATGGTGATGCAGCTGTAGACAAGCTGCTGATCACCCAACATCTGCCAGAACAGAATGGCAGTGCATTTGAGGCACATGCCAGTGGTGACAATATGTGAGATGAACTATGGAAGTCATGCATGAAGCCTAACAAGTTGCCAGTGGAGCCACCAAGTGAGGAGAGGCTTGAGGATGAACTTACCAAGGCAAGAGGCAATGACAAGGCTGAGGCTACAGAAGGACTGGCCCAGCAAGTTCTATCATGAGGCATCAAAGTCAAAGACCACATACCTGAAGTGCCAAGCAAGTCATGCACAGCACAGAGCGAGCTGCAGGAGCAGCCAAGTTTGAGGGCAGGAGAGCCACTTGAAAGTGAGCACCTAGAAGTGCTAAATGGGATGGTTGAGGTGCCATATGAGGTCAAGGATGTCAACAGGGCAGTGGAGCTAGCCAGCAAGGCAGCAGGACATGCCAGTGGAGTTGACACAAGCAACAAGATGGCCAGTGAAGACCTATGATCAAAACTGTGTGACAGAAGCACACCAAATGACTTGCCAAGTACACAAGGATTGCTGCTTGAGGGGGAGCAGGCAGTGTGTACAAGCAGCAGTGTTGAGGACATGTCAACAGCACCAGCTGGATGTGAGGATGGTCTGCACAAACAGTCAAAGCTCGTAGACGTCAACCATGACAACCACAGATGTGGTACAAGTATGGATATGACTGCCAACGAAGCAGAGACCCCAAGTATGCCTAACAATGCTGAAACAGTCCCAACCAAGCTGGACAAAGTTAGCAACAAGTCTCAAGGAGTCAGTGACATGGTCGCTCCCTTCTGGAGTCTGGGCACAGAGGCCACAGACATAGCTGCAAGCATGGAGATCACAACTCATACTCTGTACCTAAACCAAGGTGGTGGAGACATGAAGACTACCAATGCACTGCTTGAAGGAGAGCAGAATGGCTATGTGAGCAATGATGTTGCAAACGAGCAGGGCAGCAATAATGACAAGCTGTGACTCACTATCCATGACCCAGGCAGATATCTAGGGCAGCCAACAGTCTGCATGGTGAGCAGACAGAATGCCAACAAGGGGAACATGAATGGCAGGGCCAGTGCAATGGGAAATGAGCCCATTGACTCACTTGGAGCCAAAAAGAGGTTACTGATCACAAGCCAAAGTCAGCATGGTGAATGAGAAAGGCCACAGATGAGAAGCGCACCTGCATTGCCAATACCACCTACTGAATGCATGAAACACTGCCAATGAATCTTCAGAGTTTGTCATCAATGCCAATGACTCAAAACAACGACTGTGGATGTCAGTGAGGCCAAGATGCCACCTAGGAAATGAATCAGAGTTATTTGAAGTGACATATCTGATGCATGAAGATTGCCACTTGAGGGGGAGCAGGTTAGTTGTGCAAGTGGCAGCAATATGAACCCAGCTGCAAACAGGCACACAGCTGAGCCCAGTGGCCATGTGGATGGACCAAGAGGCCTAACAGACACTCCAAGCATGTCAGACAAAGAAGAAATGGTTGCAGCAGTACTGCAGACATGCAATGTTGATGCTGGCACATACAGAGGTGCACAACAGCACATACATGAAGTGGACAGTCTGGGGAGCCATACAAACATGTTGAACAATGAAACAGACATGGTCAATAATGCATATGGCATGAAGACAGCTAGTGATGCACATCAGAATGTCAGAGCACATCAAATGAAGGGAGAGATTTGAGACTCACCTCAAGGGCTTGAAAACGAGTCGCCCAACCCTACTATGCCATGGAGGCGAGTTGGCATTGGAGATGCCAACACATCCCTACCACGAAGCACACTGTTCGAGATGCTGAGCACCCTGAGTCAAGATGCTGCCTATGGGCAACCTCAAAAGGCAGATGAGGAGTCTCCTACCAGAGAAGTTGAGGAGGAGAAGGTTGATCGCAGTGATGAACAGGGTGAGGACATAGATGGCACAATGAGCAGTGGTGATGTTGACCCAATGCGAGTCTAAGTAGCAATGCTGGCTGGAGATAGTCAGATTGCATGTTGCAACCAGAACTCATGCAGTGACTTACCTGAGTTGCCTGGTCCACCCATGAACTCCCAAAAACACTCCTGTGCACTTATCCAACCCAAATGCCAATGAGGACGAATCAAATCTGAAGCTAGAAATGTCAGTGCAATGTGAAAGGTTGAGAACACATGTCAAGGGCACAGCAATGTGATGTGGTTGACTTTGCACATTTGAGAAGGCATTGCAACATGCCTAGTCCCTACCTTCAAGTGCTGGAAGCAGGGGGAGTGCCAATGACCCACCAAAAACTGATGCAATGCCAATCCAAACATGTTGAGATGACCCAGAGGGCCAGGCAGTCAAGGGGAGGTCCAGGAGGTAATTGGACATGTTGAGATGGACAGGATAAGGTGCCAGATGGATGGCACAACAAGCAGCATGTGCTGTGACTCAAAACTAGTTGAAACAAGATTGCTAGCTGGAGACCAGGCTGGTCAGCACAAGTGGCAGTGGCAGAAACCAATGGACATACCTGGGCCACCTGCAAGCCACTGAAAGCATTCCAAGGAGGTCAGCAGACCCAAGCATCGACTTGAAGCAATTAATTTCGAACCTAGAAATGTTAGCAGGACTTGAAAGCTCAAAAATGTCCACACACAACTTGGTAACGTGATATGGCCAATTCTGCACCATTGGGAGGGCATTGGCACATGCCCGGACCTTACTATCAAGTTCCGAAACCCTACTGTCTATTTCCCGAAGCTGAGCGATCACAAACGGCACACCAGAGACTGTGCAGTGGCCCCACAAGCATTGCAATCAATAAAGTGACGATGCACTGATCATGCACACCATGTGACTTACCAAATCGGGCAATCATGCTCAACTTCGAAACTCTTGTGCACCTGATGCTCCTGCTTAAATAATCTAATTAGACAGCATGATGCTGATGTGATGTGTGTCTAAGATGGGGGGTTTGACATATATTTCCCCTCAATGAATAATTATTGAATATTTCGAGGTACTTAGAAACACTTGGAGCCACCAATCTGTGCAGCATGGGTGGAGATTAGTCATTGCAACCTCTCCGCACTTCCCACACATGTGTCGTGTCATGCCCAACACCTCTCATTGTTGTCGTGGACAGCAAGCTCGCCTATCTCAACAACCATGCAACACATGGACCCCAGACTTTCATGGCTATGCAGTATTTGTATGTAGCTAGGATTCTGTAACACAATAATCAGTACTTTAATTACAGTGCTGTGTTGCATGGGCAGAGATTTGTCATCAGTGTCTTCCCATGCTTCCTGTGCGTGTCTCATCACTGTCATTGACAGTGAGCTCATGTATCTCAACAACCACATAACACATGGACCCCAGACAGTCATTTTCATGCAGTATCTATATTTAGCTAGTGTTTTGTAGCATAATAATTAATCCCAAGTGCTGTGTAACATGGCCCCTGAGGCTTCCCACACACATGTCACATGATGCCCGACATGTCTCATTGTCATTGTTGACAGCAAGCTTGCATATCCCAACAACCAGGGAACACATGGACACTAGACTTTGATGGACATGTAATACTGATGTGTAGATAGCATTCAGTACCATAATTATTAGCATTTTGACTTAATGTGCTGCACAGTGCATGATTTGTCATCAAAACTGTTGATAAAAGTTTCCCACACATGTGTCCTGTTGTGCCTGACACCTCTCATCGCTGTCATGGACAGTGAGCTTGCATATCTCAACAACTACAGGATGCACAGACACCAAATCTTGACAGTCATGTAATACTGATATGTAGCTTACATTCTGTGGCAAGAAAATGCATTAGTTGTCCTTGTCATTGACAACAAGCTCATATATCTCGAAAACCATGCCATGCATGGACCTTAAACTTTCATTTCCACAGTCTATGTGCAGTTAGCATTCTGTAGCATAATAATTAGTATTTATTTAAAGAAACAAGTGCAAGGACTGCTTAAATTACAGTGCCATGTTGTAGTGATGCTCAGCAATTTCTGGTGACTTGGTGCTGTCAATGAGAATGAGTGCACACCTCAACAAATACACAAAGCAAAAAGTTTGGGATTTTGCAGTAGTTACACCTGGTGGGATCTCCATAGCCCAAGACACAGTTAGAGTGAGGGAATGCAATATTAATGACACAAACTGAATACAGCACCGCTAGTTAATATTGAGTGGACAGCAGCTAGTAAATCTGGTGCTAGGAATGCATGATTGAGTGCCAATGTAAGGCAAATAAAACCTACAAGTCACTATATGACATCTTCTCTGGTGGAGCTGTTTTCCTTGGAGGATGAGTTGATAATGGCAGTACTCTTTGCACTTTTGCCCTGTGCAGTACAGCGACATTTCTTGCCTACATCAGAGCACTTCTTGTGAGCTTTTCCGACCACTTCCCTGGCAGTTCACCAGTCCATGAGTTGGTCTTGATATTCCAAGTGTTGCGGCCCAGACATGTATGCCCAATGGCATGTACCTGCTTTGAATGCATCATGAAGCAACTGGAGGTGCTTAGCATTTATAATTGCACAGGGAGACTGGAAGGGCATGCCATCCAGCCATCCAAGTAGATCAATGCCATGCTTCTCCTTGATGGCCACCTCAAAATTGACAAAGTTAATTCAAATTTTCTTCTTGGCGACAATGCCTGTCCCATGTGTCAGATAGTTAGTTAAACAATGAAGAGAGCACACATGTAGGCCAGAATTAAGAATACATGTGCACATCTGCTGCATGCCTTTGACTGAGTAGATATAACAGTAGTTATTGCTGAAATCATGTCCATCTTTACTCTCAATAAATGTGGGGGCTGATATCTTTTTGGACTTGTATACATGCACTTGATCGCTAAGAGTGTAGTCTACAAAGGTGCATGGTTGTACATAGTGTTACAGGTATATGTAGCATGTACATAAAGGTGTGTGTTGCTACAAGTGTAACAAAGGATTTGTGCCTCATGTGACATTGATGAGTTTGATAAATGAAACCAGCACACCATGATTACCACAACATATGATGTAAGATAAAAGCATCAGACAATGTCTGTTAGATAGTGGGAGAGCTAACAATGGCAAAGATATTGCGAGCATACTGGTAGAGTTTGCTTTTGATGATGCCAGTAGTGAATACTGGCAGATAGCAAACTGATTTGCTATTGGATCTGCTATCACTAAAACATGATACATACATCCAATAGCTTGCAGCAACATGAAAGAAGGGTACTCATGTGGTGACACAGATCAGATTTCAAATGCAGAATGTTTAGACATGAGTTATATACCAGAGTCCTATGTAGCAAGGCAGCAATATGTCCCTAGATGGGGGGAGTCGAACTGCTAGGGGGAGTTTCGCACTTCAGACTTCAACTGTGGCATTTGAATGTTTAGATAGACTGTATATGAAAAAGTACTACATGGTAATGTAGTAACGAGCTTCGAAGATTTGAGACAATGGAGATATAGGTGCATAGTCATCTAGTTTGACTTTGAAAAAGCATAGTTCAGACAATAAGGATGTGAGCAAGTCAAACACCTGCTCATATGAATCTGCAGCCTTGTGCCCCACACTTCTGAAGCCCTTGCATGTAATGCTCCTCAAAAGCCAAATGAGCCACCTCCCTTCTTCAACATGGGCCTCACATTGTGAAAAGAACAAGTCAGTTGCAAGCTGGCCCCTTCCCTGTGCATGCTTGAGTTGTTTGTGGAACCTCATGGGCCAGGTTGACTCTGCTCCCCATTTGGACTGCCAATCAGCAATGAGCTGCCTGATGTGCTTGAGTGGTGGTGGGTCCAAGCATGCAGAAGGGTGTAGGTATGAGCTGGGTTCTGAGTCCAAGGATACCCCACATGTGCTGGATGGGTTGGGGGTCACCAAACATTGTGGAGCAGGCTGTGCAGCATTGGGAGGAAATGGCATGTGGGATGGGTTCCAATAGTCATATGAAGTGAATGCTGGGGGTGTTGGACATGTGGAATCACCTGCAGAGTCAAATGTGATGGGGGGGAAGGTGAAAACATATTGGTCCATGCTATCAGTAGAGGGTCAAGGTATGGAGTTCACAGTGTTGTACCACATCTCCAAACCCTGGAAAAAAAAAAGAAAACCTTGACAGCACAATATTGAGCAAGTGACATCGGTCTGTCCTGTCATCTGGATGATCAGGTGCTATAGCTATAGCTTGATATAATAGCATGCAGACCTGTGGAGGCATGGAGGGAACATTATACTAGTCATGCATGGGTATCAACTACACTCACCATGCTTGAAGCTGAGACAGTGCAGTCCATGTGCCAACATGAAGTGAGCAATTGAAATACTGGCATAGCTGACACCATATCATAGTATCTATGGATTAGTGAGAAGCTGTCAGAACCTTTCTTTCATGACAGTACTAATAAAATTACAGTGGACAAGAAATGAATAGACAGGGACTCTTATTGAGGATCATGTCTAAATCCATCCAGTAAATTCCTGGATACTAGGACATCAAGATACATTTTCATTGGAAAATGATACAAGTACCTGAACCATTTAGGACAGTGAACAACACAGAGACAAGCAACAGTAGTATGCACTGATACAACATAGCCCATGTTCTGATATTGCACAATCATGTGACCCAGATCAGAGAAATTTCGGAGTCTGAGGCATCTGGTAGGAGCCAGTATCTTTGCTGTCTCACTAGGTAAGTTTTTTATATACCCCAGGATAAATGTAAGCTAAGATCATCTCTTTGTAACTAGAAACTTGATGCTCATACATGGGAGCAACACGAACTGTAATGAAGCAAGACAGCAATGTGTAGCCACTGAGTGCTGGCTATCAAAGCTGGGGTATGTAGTTTGTGGATCCCTTGATACTGAATATAACTAGGACTCGTCTTCAGTGTGCAAGAACAGCAGAGGGAAAAGGCAAGACTTCGTGCTGCCAGGTAGGTTGACTGATGGTCAATCTTGTCTATTACTGGTGATTAATCCAAGCTTGTAGGAACAGGACTAGGTATGTAAGTGTCTACCTGAGATATGTCCATAGATTAACTTTGCAGTTAGAAAGTGCATTATTGCAGAGGAAGCTGCCACCCACAACTTGACATCAACCTACAGTTATCCTGCAGTAGACCCCACCCTTTTAGCCATTTCAATCTCTCAGCTCGAGTCATCTCAGATTTCAAGAGCCCTGCCTTCACCTGCTGTTCATGCAGCAGCACCTATACATGACCCCATAGTAGGGTACCACCATAATGCCAGCTTGTCAAACATGCCCTCTGTGCCTCACACATCCATTCCTTCCTCAAATGTCACCTCCACACCCAGCATGACAACTCCCAGTACCCATGTCAACAATGGTATGCCTGCCATTTCTGATGGTGGGGTTAAGGCAGCAGGTAACAAGTCCACTTGCACCACCCACAACCATGGATGGCCAGTTATGCAGCCTCATCAGCCCCTCTCTGCCAAGGAGAAAGGACATCACAGTGCCAATGCGGCATCAAAGAGAATTTCTGCAGCTTGACATCAAGATCATGACATGCTTCTGATCAACACAATCTGGTCACTTGCTGATGAAGTTGAAGTGAAGATACAGGCAATAGTGGTTACTCACAATGTCACACATGAGAAGGTCGAGAAGCTTCTGGGGGGTCACAAATATTCTTGAAGCTCACACAGCATGCAACTAGCCAATGCCATTATTCATGACAAGGTGCAAGAGGTTAACGAGGGTAATTCCCCATTCTGTTGTTTGTCAGGTCCAGCTTATGCATGACAGGCCATATTTGTGGGGAGAAGGTCACCCTCCAGCAGATTCGAGGCTTAGCAAAGGCTGACCCCAAATACCAGGTCATGACTCAAGATGAGAAGGATGAGCTGTTGTGCACCCTCACCAAGTACCGAGCTCTCAAGAATATGAGTGTTCATGCTACAAACTCAGCAGCAGCATGTGACGCCCAAACAACATTGGAGCATATTTTTAAGATTGTGAGTCGCATGTCTTATTTTAATGAACTTCAACTGACTTCTGATAGCTGGATGGACTTGCCCTTCATACTAGGATATATGTATGCCTCTTTGCCACTTGTGGACATGTCTATGATTTGTCCCAGCCTTTCTGGTACAGGACCAATAATGTCATGGACTTTTGGGAAGATGTTATGGATCTTGAGCCTGATGAAATTGTTCATAAACTGGAACAGTGGGTGTGTGTGCATGGAAAAAGTGGGTACTGAGTATGTTGTAATGGCCACTAACAATTAATTTGCATTGCTCATACAGATATCAAGGAGCGCAACTCAGTCAAAGGCATGCAGCAGATGTGCACATGTATTCTTAATTCTGGCCTACATGCATGCTCTCTTCATTGTTTAACTAACTATCTGACATGTGGGACAGGCATTGTCACCAAGAAGAAATTTTGAATTAACTTTGTCAATTTTGAGGTGGCCATCAAGGAGAAGCATGGCATCGATCTACTTGGATGGCTGGATGGTGTGCCCTTCCAGTCTCCGCATGCAATTATAAATGCTGAGCACCTCTGGTCACTTCGTGATGCATTGAAAGCAGGTACGTGCCATTGGGCATACATGTCTAGGCAGAAATGCTTGGAATATCACGACCAACTCAAGGACTGGTGAACTGCCAGGGAAGTCATTGGAAAAGCTCACAAGAAGCACTCTGATGTAGGCAAGAAACATCACCATACTGCACAGGGAAAAAGTGCAAAGAGTACTGCCATTATCAACTCATCCTCCAAGGAAAACAGCTCCACCAGAGAAGATGTCATATAGTGACTCACAGGTTTTATTCACCTTACATTGGCACTCAATCATGCATTCCTAGTGCTGGATTTACTAGCTGCCATCCACTCAATATTAACTAGCAGTGTCATATTGTTGGGATATTAAACTGCCTTTTAGTAGTTCATATTTAGTGCGAAGGTTTGTTGCTTACATAAGCAAAAATGCGTACATACAGTAGAGTAAATTTTCTCCTCTCCTCAGTAGCTTGTTCATACTGAGGAGTAAGTTCCCCTTTTTTATTTAGCCTTTACACTTACTGATCACCTGTAGTTAATTATCTGACAGGTACATATTAATACATAGTAGCTTGTTCATACTGAGGATTAATTATCTGACACATATTCAGTTTGTGTCATTAATATTGCATTCCCTCACTCTAACTGTGTCTTGGGCTATGGAGATCTTGCCAGGTGTAACTACTGCAAAATCCCAAACTTTTTGCTTTGTGTATTTGTTGAGGTGTGCACTCATTCTCATTGACAGCACCAAGTCACCAGAAATTGCTGAGCATCACCACAATGTGGCACTGTAATTTAAGCAGTCCTCACACTTGGTTCTTTAAATAAATACTAATTATTATGCTACAGAATGCTAACTGCACATAGACTGTGGAAATGAAAGTTTAAGGTCCATGCATGGCATGGTTTTCAAGATATATGAGCTCGTTGTCAATGATGAGGACAACTAATGCATTTTCTTGCCACAGAATGTAAGCTACATATCAGTATTACATGGCTGTCAAGATTTGGTGTCCATGCGTCCTGTAGTTGTTGAGATATGCGAGCTTGCTGTCCATGACAGTGACAAGAGGTGTCAGGCACGACAGGACACATGTGTGGGAAACTTTTATCAACAGTTTTGATGACAAATCATGCACTGTGTGGCACATTGAGTCAAAATGCTAATAATTATGGTACTGAATGCTATCTACATATCAGTATTACATGTCCATCAAAGTCTAGTGTCCATGTGTTCCCTGGTTGTTGGGATATGCAAGCTTGCTGTCAACAATGACAATGAGACATGTCGGGCATCATGTGACACATGTGTGGGAAGCCTCAGGGGCCATGTTACACAGCACTTGGGATTAATTATTATGCTACAAAACACTAGCTAAATATAGATACTGCATGACAATGAGCATCCAGGGTCTGTGTGTTACATGGTTGTTGAGATACATGAGCTCACTGTCAATGACAGTGATGAGACACATGCAGGAAGCATGGGAAGACACTGATGACAAATCTCCACCCGTGCAATGCAGTGCTGTAATTAAAGTACTGATTATTGTGTTACAGAATCCTAGCTACATACAAATACTGCATAGCCATGAAAGTCTGGGGTCCATGCATTGCATGGTTGTTGAGATAGGTGAGCTCACTGTCCATGACAGTGACAAGAGGTGTTGGGCATGACACAACATGTGCATGGGAAGTGCAGAGAGGTGGTGATGACTAATCTCTGCCCGTGCTGCACAGATTGGTGGCTCCAAGTGTCTCTAAGTACCTGGAAATATTCAATAATTATTCATTGAGGGGAAATATATGTCAAACCCCTCGTCTTAGACACACATCACATCATCATCATGCTGTCTAATTAGATTATTTAAGCAGGAGCATCAGGTGTTCTCGTGTTACAAGCACAAACTGTGCACTGGGAATTCAAGTTTCTAAATCAGACAATTAATTATACACCTGGTATATTTCATTCCTTTATTTTTGGATTATGTTTTTGCCTTAGAATTCCCCCATGCCATTTGAGGGGGAGTGTTGGAATACTATGCAACTGGCCATTGTTGGCGCATGTTTGCTAGATTACATAATCATCTTGCATCGCACATAGTTACTAGATAATTTTCCTAGTCCCTCAGTAGCTTGCCAGACTACTGAGGGTGAGTACATTCATTCCTTAGGTCTGTTCCTATCTCATTGGTACCTTGTAATTACCTACAGGTACATACTAATAATACAGTAGCTTGCCAGACTACTGAGGGTGAGTACATTCATTCCTTAGGTCTGTTCCTATCTCATTGGTACCTTGTAATTACCTACAGGTACATACTAATAATACAGTAGCTTGCCAGACTACTGAGGTTACCTACAGGTTCCCTCTGCAAACCAACAACTTCCTTTACTTTGTTCCTTGTAGGTACCTCAATATTCATTTGGCCACTACCCAGTGTCTTAAGTCTGGGTTTGATGTAAATGAGGCCAATCTATTTATGTTGTAGGCAATATCAGGCCATGTGGCAACCATGGCATACATCAAAGATCTGATCAGGGAAGCATACTTATTTTGGTTAGTCACTTCCTCATGTTCCTGCTCTGGGAACATCTGAGCCTTCATGTCCACTGGTGTCCTCACACTGTTTGCACCCTCTAGTCCTTGTGCCTGTAGTATAGAATCAATGTACTGTGTTTGCCCTGTGAACAAAGTTCCTTTGGCCTGGTCTCATGTGATTTCTATACCTACTATTTGTTGGGATATTAAACTGCCTTTTAGTAGTTCATATTTAGTGCGAAGGTTTGTTGCTTACATAAGCAAAAATGCGTACATACAGTAGAGTAAATTTTCTCCTTTCCTCAGTAGCTTGGTGTTACTGGGGAGTAAGTCAACTTTTTATTTAGTCTTTACACTTACTGATCACCTGTAGTTAATTATCTGACAGGTACATATTAATATATAGTAGCTTGGTGTTACTGGGGATTAATTATCTGACACTATTTTCTTAGGATCTCCAACATTGGTAACTTTGAACATAGACTGTAGTTGTGCTTTTAATGATGTCATAAGCCCCTGTGATGATGTGAACAGTAGGAGATCATCAACCCATACTGTGATGATTTCTATTTCCTCTGCTGTCCACTGGACATATGCACACAGGTCTGACCATAGATGTTTGAATCTGCCTTGCACTAACTGTCTATTGAGTTTGAGGTTCCACTCTCTTCTGGACTGCTTCAACCCATACAGTGTCTTTATTAGCTGGCACACATGTTGTGTACTGTCTTCAAAGCCTTCAGGCTGTTTCATATAGACCTCTTCTTTTAATAGGCCATTTAGGTAAGCACCCTTTGTGTCCATTTGCTGTATTTCCCAGTCCTGGGAAACCACTAGCACTAATATTGCCCTACTTGTTGCCAGCCTCACTACTGGTGAGAATGTATCTGTATAATCCATCCCCAGTATCTGTGAGTATCCCTTTGCTACTAAGCATGCCTTATACTTTTCTAATCTGCCTTCTTTACTGTACTTCTGGATGAGGACCCATTTGTTGGATACTGGCATCCTACCCTTTGGTAAGTCTGTCAGTTCCCATGTCCCCATTCGGTGTAGCTGATCTATTTCTGTTTTGACAGCTTTTTCCCACTCTGGCCATTCAGGTGAGTCATGCACTTCCTTCAGTGTTCTTGGGTTGTCATGTAAGGCACCACTTTCATTTAGTGCTGTACATACTAACACTGACTGTTCTATAGGGCTTTCTTCTGGCTCTCCCTTGTCAGGGTCTTGAGGTGACTCTGGTGAGTTGTCACTCTCATTTTCTGACAATTCTGGTAGGGGATCATTGAGCACCCAGTAGTCTCTGACTACCTTGGGCCTTTTGCTTCTTCTCTGGTAAGTATCTCCTTCATCATCTGTCTGTTTTTGTTTACTGACACATTCTTGATCTCTTTTAGAGTGTGTATGGCAACCTTGTGTAGACTTGCTACCTGAGCACTTTCCCTGGCAGACATTTTTGGGTGATGAGTAATCATGGTTGGAATTCAAAGATTTGAGTACCAGTTGCCACCTACATGCCATTGTAGTGGGGAGGCTCAGGGTGAGAGGTCAGAGGCACCAGAGAGTGAGGTGGTGGGGTGCCAGGGGTCTGGGTGTTGGAGTTCAGCCAAGGGGTAGAGGCACAAGTGTAGCTTAGTCAGAATCCATCTCAGTCTGAGAGGCATTGGCATCAGGCAGTGCAATGGCCTCAGTCCTGGCATGTCCATCTGGTGATGAGAGGGGAAAGGGAGCCCCAGGAATGCAAAGACACTTACCATCATTGATGATAGGGGAGATAGCAAGAATATGTGGACTAAGTGGCAGAGGAAGTAGAGTGCAATTGGACAGTGATACAGGAACAGTGGAAAGCAGTCTTTTATCATCACTGCTAGCAGACACAGAGGACCTAGAGCTAACTACACCACATAGGCCAATGGTGTAGGGAGAGAGTACTCCCTAGTAGGATATTGAGTAGTAAGAGAGTGGTTGAGGGTTTGTTTGATTTTTCTAAGGGGCTTGATCCCCATTTTGTACCTTGGGTTGGGACTTAGGTGCGAGGTGAGTGGCTGATTAGTAAGCAAGGTTGGACTTGGACTTGAGTTTGTAGTAGTTACAAAACAATCACCACTATTGAGGCTGGAGAGCACAGGCTGGTGCAACCAGTCTGTGACAGTCTCTTCTGTTTTCTGCCCTTGAGAGTGAGGTCAGGACAGCTCTAGGGGAGTCCTAGAGTGGTGGGGGATTGAGGAGTTTTGTTGTCAGGTCTTACAGCTGAGTGTCTTTTGTTCTTTTCTTTTGATTTTATCTACTAGTTCTTCTCTCTAGCAGGGTCCCTATTGGTCAAACTACCCTTCAGACCCCATTTCCCTACCCTTTTCTTAGTGATCTCTACAATGGGTACTGTGCTGTGGGCAACTCTTCTTGTGAGAGTGCAAGGGGAAAGTGGGGAAAGCTGTAGGTAGGACCTAGGCTCGTCCCAAGGGGTGCTGAGTCAGAAGGAGATAGAAGAGAGGACTAGGAAGTGAGAGAGGATTTTTCTTGGTGACTGGGGAGTGTTGATGATGAAGAACTCAAAAGTCCACCCTGGATAGGCAACTGGGATGGTTCTGGGTACAAAGGAGTTTTGTAGAGACTTGGGACTCAAAGGGCAGCAATTGTCTAGCATGGGAAAACTCGAGGACAGCGAATAGATGATAAGGCAGACTAGGGGGGACTCTGGGGGACACTCTGGAGACTCGAAAATACTCTGAAAACTACTCTGGGGACTCAGGAAGACTCTCAAACACACAGGTAGTGATTCCAAAAGATGGGTGGTTTCTTTTTCTAAGTACATTGGACTTTTGTATTGTAGAGACAGTGGTTTCTAAGGTAAAATCAGAATATTTTGGATCTGTCATATGTCAAAAGTAATAAGAGAAAAGATAAAGGCCAACACATGGACAATCACATGCACACCAGCGACACAGATGAAGATCAAACAAGTAAAGTCCATAAAACGAAGGTAAGTAAAAGTGGAAAGCATGCAGACAACATGCCTGGGTAGCGAGTGTACATTGTCAGGGGAGGCAGTGATTTTTTCAACAAGTCTAGGATGCAGTGGATGGCATTACTAAGCGGGTGACAGCAGGATGGATATAGGCACCAAGGAAATTAGGTGACACATGATAGGTTGGAGGGGATTGCCGACAGATGGTGTTCAGTAATCACATGTCAAGGATGGATTAGGTGTGACAGGGGATGGCCTAATTATGGAAGCTGAGGAGTTGGTGGCAATGTTACTGGCGGGAATAGGGGTACATGACAAGAGTGTACAATGGGTGGTATTGTTTATTGCAGCATGTGGCGATATTTTTAGCAGGGTGGTGCCATGATCATAGGGGGATGTGCAAGTGAGTGACAGATGATGGGGAGAAAAGCCACTTGGGGTGTTCTGCAGCCTTAGGGAGTATAGACTCCCTACAGTGCCAACCCAGGGCCACAGTAGAGAATGGGCAAGAAGCACAAGCCCAGCAGTGGGAGTGAGGAACTACCATCTATGACCGGCAGTCTTCTCAGCAGGACGAAGAGAGGAGAAGGAGAGAATAGAGGAGGAGTTAGATTGGGCTGCAGCACCATCAAAAAGAATCAGCCCATGACATCGATGCAGTTGTCAGCTCTGCCAGCCATGGGACAACCAATCTCATACCAAATTATAAATGTGACTGAAATGGCGAGAGTCATATCACTGTTCCAAGGAGATTATTCAGGCAAAGAAGAGCCATTGGACTGGTTCACAGAATTCCAGTTGTCCCTACCTTCAACATGGTTGGAAGCTATGAAAATAGACCGGTTCGGGTTACAGCTAGCAGCAGGAAGCTATGCAGACGAGTGGTTTATGGACCTACCCTCGAGCAACAAAAGGGATATGGCCTCACTGAAAGTAGCCTTCCTGAAGAGGTGGCCACTGATGAAATGGCCAAAGTGGACAAAAGCTCAACAATGAGAGTGCATCAGGGTGCTAGTGCTGGATGAAGAGGTCATTGGATGGTGGACAGAAATGGACAATGGCAGGGACTACGGGCACATGGTATGGGCAATGAAGGTGATGAAGCTAGCATTAAACATGGGGGATATGGAAGGCAAACTGATTGAGTACACTGTGGAAGAAGCACCAGCAGTCCTTCAAAATGAGCTAGAAGAAGATTATGACAGCTGGGATGAGTTCATTGAAGCAGTGAGGAAGGTCAAAGTAAAAAAGTTGTTGAGGAACAAGGAGATGAAGAAAGGGGAGCAAGAGTTGAAGAACGAGGTCCAGGAGCTACACCAGCAAATCAGCCAACTGGCAGTACAGCACACAACACAAGGATACCAAGTTCAAGCAGTACCACCCACTCAAGGAGAAGGTGCAGTGTTGGGAACTTGGGGGCAGCATATGAGAGTAAATGCAATACCTTTTGCAACTAGTGGAGGCACAACCCTGCCAAGAGTCCCATTAACAAGAGCCCAGATACTGGAAAAGGTGATGGTAATACCTCAGCATGCAAACACCAAGGCTGGCAGATGACTATATGAAGCAGACATGGCAACATGGCACCAAACATTCAGAGATGGAACAGGTCCAGCCCTTGAAAGACCATATCTGTTGAAACTGGGAATGATGATGGTAGGATCTGGAGAATGTTTCAGTTGTGGCATGGTTACAGACCCACCACATGTCAGTGGCACCTGTATGACCAAGGAGGTATTGCAACCATATGAAATGCACTGGTGGCAGCTAGTAGCAGGGATGCTAAGGAGGGCATCACAGCCTAGAGTCAACACAGTGCCGGTACAGTACATTTGGCCAAGTGGCATGCAAGGCAACATCAATATGGAAACCAGCATACCTCATGTATACACAGTCATGACTGGAGACAATTGGCAAGCAGGAGCAGGGGACCAGAATGAATTGGAGGATCAGTGGGGATGGGCAATGGAGGGAAACTACTAGGGGCTGTGAGGAATGACAGGCAGTTGACAGCCCTGGGTGGATACCCATCAGAATGAGTTCAGAGGGAGAAAGGCTCGGAGGATGCACTGGAGAATGGGTTGAAAGGTGCTCGAGAGGACAGGGTGGGAGGTGAGGTAGAGCAGCATCAAGGCATGTCAAACATGAGTACCATACAGGACCATGGAAATACAGTCACTGTCATGTATGCATTGGATGCGACAGGCCAGCCAGTCAGGTCACAAGTCAGCCAACTGTTCCTGGCGGTACCAAGCTTAGAGGGTCTGAAAGGTGAAAGAGTCAGGTTCCTTGTGGTGGTCAATAATGGCATGATGATAAATGCAATTGACTCGGACATGTACCAGAAGGTAAAGGGTAGACTGGAGAAGCTCAGTCCTTCGAGGCAGATATTAAGGATGGCAGTTGGGTCATTGGTGGCATCCAAAGGCACATGGTCAGGCAACTTACTGTGGGGGACAGCAAATGCACAGACAATGTTTGAGGTATTCCCCAGTGGAGGATCCTGGAGGGTGCTAATAGGAAAACCTCTATTGGACCAAATGAAAGCAGTCCACAACTATGGCAAAGACACAATACAACTACCTAAAGGAGAGGGTTTCGTTGAGATCATGAATCGTGCTAGCCAAAGGATACCCAACCACATCCTACCCACAAGAGTCCCTACAGCAGCAGAGGGAGAGCAGGATGAGGGGAAGAAGGACAAAGAGGAAAGAGAGGGACCAGTAATCAAGGTGTGGCAGTTGGGGGTAGAAGAGCAAGAAGAGGTAGTAGATGAAAGCAAGGACATGACAAGGGATTGGCATGAAGGTCTGGCAGGGGAGCCAATGAATGTGTTCACCAGACTCAGGAAAGAAGGACCATTCTACCCACCAAGGGTCAAGGCAATAGTGAAGGCAGTCAAGTACAGACCACTACCACCAAATGAGTTGAGGCAGGTACAAGATCTCATAGTTGAGTTCACAGACACCTTCACATTGTCAGTCAAGGGGGTGAAGCTGGTATCATTCATAAAGTTCCAGCTGAACATCCCTAAAGATGCTAAGTTCCAGTTAAGAGTCAGTCAGAAACCACTAACACAAGCACAGAAAGAGTGGTACCTACCAGTACTGGATGAGTTCAATGAAGTGGGAGTACTACATGACATTAGGTCAGACGAGGTGCAAGCAATACACCCAACGGTGTTAGTGCAGAAGGCACACAGGGCACCAGGCCTCATGATGGACAAGATCAGGCAAATTGTGAAGGACCAAAGTGAGGGGGACTGGAACCAGGTCAACCCAAGGGAAGAAAGGGAGTATGCACCAAACCGAGTAAAGGCAATGGGTCAGGAAGGGAAACAGAAGTGGCGAGTATGCCAGAACTTCCATGAGCTCAACAAAGTGATGGAGGTTGCACCCATGCCACAAGGAGACATAAAAGCGAAGCAACAGCATCTGGCAGGATGCAAGTATGTGTGTGTCATGGATTTAGCAGCAGGGATTTATGCAATAGAGGTTGAAGAGGAATACCAACCATATTTGTGCATCTATATGGAAGGCAGAGGCTATCAGTGCTACGAGCACATGCCCATGGGATTGCTAGGCTCACTGTCATGTTTTGCAGATATGACTGCAATTGTGTTCAAAGGGTTGGCAATGCAGATAGGATTGGAAATGTTCATAGACAACAATGGACTTGGAGGAGGTGAGTTCCAAGAACTACTAGGACGACTATGCATATTCCTTCTGCAGTGCTGAGAGAAAGAAATATTGCTGTCCCCACAGAAAATGCAGTTGTTCATGGCCAAGGTGGTCTTTAGAGGCACAAGAGTGGGGAGGGATGGAATCAGACCAGATGTTACAAAATTGGAGGCAGTTGCTAAGTGGCAACCACCCAGGTCATTGCTAGAGCTAATGAGGTTCCTAGGTTTAATGGGATATTTCCACTCACTGGTGAAAGACTATGCAAGGCTAGCAGCACCGCTGACAGACTTACAGAGAAATCTGGACATGCCAGGTTTGGATGCAAAAACAAGTAGGCAGAAGTACAGGCAGTACCTAAGGGATAGATGGCTAGAACAGTACTGGACACCAAGGCAAATGAAGGCATTCTTATGACTAAAGCAAGTGTTGATGTCAGAGCCAGTACTCAAAGCACCAAAGTTCGATGGCACACCATTCATCCTGACCACAGACAGATGTAAAGATGGATTCAGAGCAGTCTTGTTGCAAAGGTTCGAGACGATGGCAAGTGGGGAAAAGGTGTCAGTGGTGCACCCAATTGGGTTTGCATCAAAGAGAACATTGAGTGTAGAAGAGTGGTATAAGCCTTACATTCTCGAGTTTGTGGCACTGAAATTTAGAATTGACCACTTCAGTGACATCATTTGGGGATTCCCAGTGGAGCTGGAGACAGACTGCATGGTGTTGAAGGACACTCTTTGCAACAACAAGCTGTTGGTAGTGCACGCTCGATGGCGAGATGGCATCTCTGCATATCAAATTGTAGATGTGCAGCACAAACTGGGAAAAACCAATGCAGCAGCAGATGCATTAAGCCGGATGTACATGGATGCTCCAAGGTCAGAGAATGATGGTAGTGGATGGATGGTCAGTGAGGACTGGGAAGTGTCAAAGGGCATAATCAACAACCTGTTTACAATCAAATCAGACCCAAGGTTCGCAGCCCTAAGAGAATGGTTTGCTAACAAACCATTGTTTCTAGAGGTGATAAATGTGATCTACAACCTGAAAACAACCACAAGTGATCATGAGCAGCACAGAGCACAACACAGAGCAGAGGGGTACCACATAGAGGATGGATGGCTCTGGCACGTATATATGACAAGATCAATACAGGCAAGACCGAGGGTAGAATGTATCATGTAGGAAGAAGCAGTCGCAATGGCAGAAGAGGAGCATAGAACAAATGGGCATTGGGGAAGGGACCTGGTGAAATTGAAGCTGATGGACAAAGTCTACAGCCCAAGGTTAGATCAATCCATACAGCAAGTGTTACTGAATTGTGCACAGTGCAAAAACTTCAGATCGACACACCTGCATGTGCTGCTGTACCCAATCACAAGGTGGCACCCATTTGAGCTCATTGTAGCAGACTACCTATCCATGCCCAAAGGAAGAGGAGGGTATCACTTGATCCTGCTAATGGTTGACACCTACTTGCAGTACATTTGGGGCTTCAAGTTCAAGGTGCATGGAACTGCAAAAACAACAATAGAGGGCCTAAGAGCAATCACACACATGTTCAAGGCACCTGAAATGTTCATGACAGACAGTGGATCGCATTTCAAGAATGGTGAGGTAAGACCCTGGTGCAAAGCTCATGGAACTAAACAGCACATAGTGGCAGTGTATGCACCATGGATAAATGGGCTAGTGGAGAATGCTAACAGTAAACTATTGGGTTGGCTGAAACAGCTGTGTAGCCCGGAAGTAGGGGAGGATGATAAAGGAGGTTGTTGCTTAGCAGAGGGAACCTGTGGGAGAGCTGTAGGTATCCTCAGTAGTCTTGCAAGCTACTATATTATTAGTATATACCTGTAGGTATATACAGGGTATCAGTGAGATAGGAATAAACCTAAGTAACAAATGTACTCACCCTCAGTAGTCTGGCAAGCTACTGAGGGACTAGGAAAACTATCTAGTGCTATGTGCGATGCAAAGAGATTATGTAAGCTAGCAAACACACGCCAACAATGGCCGGTTGCATAATAATCCAACAGATGATGAGCATGGCAAGGAAACCAGCGATGTAGCAAAGAAGTGGCCAGGCCACTTTGACAATGCAATAAGGCAAATGAACAAGCAAATCATACTGGCATTCTAGATGTCACCAAAGGAGCTATTACTGGGGCTAGTGGTAAACACCACTCGAATGCTGACCGAGGAGGCAACACAAGAACCTGACAGAAAGGTGGTAGATGTGCAGCTCACATACATGGAGCAACAGAGGCTGGATGGTGTGGGGCAAGTGCTATTACATGCAGTGAGGAGAAAAGCTACATTTGACAAGTGGGTGTTACACTCTATTACAGGTGAAGTGGTGTTCGAAGAGGGACAATTGGTACAAGTACATGATGCCACCCTTGAAGCAATGTTCATGACCACAAGGAAGCTGCAACTGAGATGGTCAGCACTGAGACATGTAGCAGGGAGGGTAGGCAACTCATACAAGCTTACCACACTGGAAGGATTCCCCATGGGGGGATTGGTTCACACAAGGTGGCTAAGGTTGTTCATACCAAGAGACAGGATGGCACTGGCAGAAATGCAGGAGGTGCTGGAGGAGGAGAGGTCAGAGGATGCAAGAAGGGAAGCTGAGGAGGAGTAGAGGGAGACGAGAGAGAGCTGGGCGAGTGGAGAGGAGGCGACCCTGGAGGTTTGCATATGTGAAAGGGGGCACATGTAGTGGGGAGGCTTGGGGCGAGAGGTCAGAGGCACCAGAGAGTGAGGTGCCAGGGTGCCAGGGGTCTGGGTGTCGGAGTTCAGCCAAGGGGTGGAGGTGCGAGTGTAGCTTAGTCAGAATCCATCTCAGTCTGAGAGGCATTGGCATCGAGAAGTGCAACAGCCTCAGTCCTGGCATGTCCACCATGCAGCAGAGTTGTATTTTGACCTTCTCTGACAATGATGGATAGCGATGACCCCTTGGAACCCCATCTTCCAATTATTGCAGCACTAGCAACTATCATAGGTCAGAGCTGCTTAGAACTCATCACTGAAGAGATGTCTTCTGATAGTACTAGGGCTCAGTGGACCGATGTGGAGAAGAGTGCTCTCATTTCATTCCTCATTGAACAGAAGTGCACTGGCAAGATGGGCAATGGGGCATTCAAACCAGCCACCCTGAATGCAGCTGCTGCCCACCTAGCACAGCTATTCCCAAACCAGAGGGGTCAGACCAATGAAGACTGGTGAATATTGTAAGAGGCAGATTGCCAGTGTATGTATTTGATCTGAGGTCGACTGTCCAATATCTTACTGATCAGCTCATCTCACACAATACAGCTCAAGGGTGTGTTGAGGGACATCAACCAGTGGTGCAACATGTCAGGTGTACATTGGGACAACATACATGGTGCTAATATTGCAGCAGCAACAAGGGAGGAGAAGGAAGTTTTTAGGTCTTGGCTGCAGGTATGGCTTCTTTTTCTGGCATGTCCACTGTGAGTTAATAGCTGAGCAATGACAGAGTCGACCTACAAATTCTATGCATCACTTTGAAGGCAGTGGATGGTCTCATCTTGAGGCCATGGAGGAACTCTTTCCCAATGACCAAGCATGTGGTAGTCAGGCATACCACCCCATCTCCAGGCCCATTGCCACATGTGGTTCCACTGTTCCTGATGTTTCTAGCATTCCCAGTGGTTCTGGTGGTCCTGGTGGTCCTGGCATCTCTGCACCCCCTAGTCACTTTGGTTCATACTATGGCACATCTACCATCTCATCTAGTTGCACATCGAACAACCCAGTCATGACCCCACCCATCTTGTCCCCTCCATCTCACCTTGCAGGTCCTTGGATTGGAGGTCCTGGTGGTACTCTTGTGGGTACTATCCTCAATGAAGGAACTGTTGAGAAAGCATTCTCCCCTGAGATTGTGGCACAGTCCCCAGCACTTGTACCTCACATTCACACCCCCCATTCTTTGATGCCCCCCCCTGCCTTCTCCTGCCATACTTTGCAACTCTTCTGCACCTTCGGTTACAAGTTCCCACCCATCAAGGAGGAAGTGGGCTCTTACCAGTCTAGCTGCTGACTCTGGTTTGCCAATAGGTGAACAAGGTATGTCAGCAGAAGCAGCTTTACAGACTCTCTCACTCAGGGATGACAGAGAGAGGTCTTTGAAGAGAGTCAAGAAGGGTAATGACCAGTCTACTGCAGCTTTGCTGGTCAGTGTACAAGGATCACTGACATTTCTCAGATCTGTTATCTCATCCTCATCTGTGGTGGCTGCACAGCAAAGGCAAACAGAAAAAATCCAAGCCACTTTGGTGATGGTTGAAGAGTGTGACTGGGATCTCCCAATTGAAGCCAAGTTGGCCTTGATGGAAGTGTTCCATGTCAATACTGGTGTGATTGACATATATCTTTTATCTCACAACAAGGACTGTCATAGAAGCTGGATTCAGTTGTGCATCCATAACTTGAAGCTTGTGCCTGAAGATTACATGTTGTAGCCTGCATCTTTGTAACCCAGACTTGTGTACTTCTACTTTTCTCAAATTTGTACAAGTCTGAATTCATTTTTTTTGGCATGCTGCGATGTGAAATGTGAGACAATCAAGTGTGTATTTGCATATAATTTACAGGCAGTGACATGGCATGCAAGTCAATCTATGTTACCTGTAAGTAGCACTGGTAGTCATTCCACATGGCTTCAGCAATTGCATCACAAAGGGCTTTGGCAGAAATTTGCTGAGGTGGAACAGTATCCATCTCTTCCTCTTCCTCTTCCTCATCCTCATCTTCGATTGAATTGTTCCCACCATCCAACTCGTCAGTACCACTCTCCTCAGTGTCTCCAATATTCCCACTAACTCCCTGCTCTGTAGACATACCAGCATCTTTCATGGTATCAACACCTTCAGAGTGATCATGTGATCTGATCATGTTGTAGAGGACACAAAGCATGACAGGAATATGTGCTTGGACTTCAAGCGAGTATTCAGGGGGGAGGAGGAGAATTTGGAAGTGACTTTTAATGACACCAAAAATATGTTCAACAACATTCCAGGCAGACACATGATGCAGGTTGAATAATTCTTCTTTGTTCCCAGGTCTGTGAAATAGAATAAGAAGATAAATAATATATACCATAATGGGCATACCTTAGTGAAGCCTGGCACCATTCTGCCAGATGATAGCAAGTATTGTGATAAGGTATGAGAACCTCTGGTGATAACAGGAAACCAGTGTCTCCAAGAAAGTACTTCCCTTCTGGAACATCAAGGCTTGATGCACAGGCATCCTGGAAAACTCATGCATCTGTCACTGAACCTTCCCAGCCACTTAAGACATAGGTGAACTTCATGCTGAAACTACAAGCAAATAAGCAATTCTGGGATACAAAGCCCTTTCGATTATGATATGCAGCACAACCACAGAGTAGGGGAGTGGCAGGGATATGGCTGCCATCGATGGCACCTATAGCATCCTTAAAGTAGGGAAAGAAGCGGTAGTTGTTAGCGATATACAGGTGAGTATTGGTGGCTGAGGATGCAAGCGACACATGTTTTGAGTATAGTGGCTCAGATGTGAAGATTGCTGCCATCTTGCAAAAGTACCTAAGTATATATATGTATTAGACAAAAACTATCCACAAGTGTATAGTGGCACACCTGGAGATTGTATTGTTTGATCTCTGAAAGTGTTCTCCCACATGTTGGATGGGTAAGCCAGTGATGCAGGTATATAGAAAGATAGCAAGTTGCTCTTCGAGAGAGATGTCCTTTGAAGCCTTGTGTCCATGGCTGTGGAGCTCCAGGATGACATCCTTGAAGGTATGGGCACTCATGCCCAGCTGGCAATGAATGCAATCTGGGTGACCATGGATAAGCTCAACCAGCCACACTTCTCCAATGAGAGAAGATGTGTGGTATGGCTGGGGACTCCTAGGGATCCTCTCTGAAAGAGCATCTACTACTAACCTGATGAGGTTGGGCATGATCGTGAGGGCCCTTTCTCATATGAGTTCTTCATCATGCTCTCTGGTATTGGCATCCATAGCTGATATGAAGGGCAGCTGGTGCCCAATCTTCAAATTCTGACTGTTATTACTAATCACTCAGATGTGCCTCTTCTGAGGAAAGCTGTCAGCTAGTAAATATGCAGGGTTACTGTATGCACTCTTAGGTTCTATTTTATTGTTCTTGGTATCCTGCACATCCTCATCAGCCATGTCCTTGGGCTCTGACTCTCCCTCACATGGCATACTGTCTGGCAAGGTGGGTGAAGTGTTTGGTGGACTGACCAGGTCCTTCAGGAAATGGAAATTATGAGAAGTTTTGATGGATCTCGTGCAGGTGTCATAGGAATGGACAGTGTGGGGGCTGTCCAAAAACCCAATGAAGGTGAGTTTGACAGACTTGGCATCAAGTTTATTGATACTGATGCCTTCATTCAATATCCACACAGGGCCACTGAATTCTTGAAAATGGGAAATGTCTGGGTGGCTTCCCATCCACCTCTCATATGGCATCACCCCCACCAATGCTTGTGTATGTGAGTGATTCCATACATATGCCACATGGGAGACTGCCTCTGGCCATAGGAACACAGGGACATTGCCTGCAATCCTCATGGTGTGAGCTAGCTCTCCCAACATTTGGTTAAAACATTTGGCAATACCATTCTGCACTGGTGAATAGGGTGCAGTGACCTGTAGGTCAATGCCCTTTTCTTGACACCAGGTGAGTAATTTGTTATTGATGTATTCTTTGCCATTATCAGCATGTACTACCTTTGTCTGGTGGCCTAATTGGCATTCAAGGTATGTAAGGTATTCTTTTAGTTTGTTTGATGCCTCTCCTTTACTAGCTATAAACCAGACTTCACAGTACCAGCTTGTGTTGTCAATAAAGGAGATATACCAGCGTGCTCGCCTGCTTAGGGCTTCTGTTTGTGCTGGACCCCACATGTCGGTGTGTATCATCTCACCCAGCTGTGTCATTCTCAGTGCAGACTTTTCTGGAAACAGTAAACTGGTCTGCTTAGCTTCTATACATGCTGGGCAATCAACAATTGGAGACAGCATCACAGTGAGTCCATCTACTAACCATTCTTTCTGGAGATGTTGGAGTCCTTTGACTCCAATGTGTCCAAACTGTTAATGCCATTCGTCCCATGTACGTGCCTGGTATATGCATTCTGCAGGTTCATGCCTGCACATTCATAACTCATATATCCCATTGTGTAAATTAGCTATAGCAAATAGATTGTGTTTTTGATCATACAATTTCATTTCTCCCCCTCCTGAGGTGGAGGAGCTGCCTTCTCAATCAAGGCATGTTAATGAGATTAAATTATGTATAGCATTGGGGGCATATAGTACATTCTGTAGTGTGATGACAGAAGTTCTATTACCTATACATGCCTGTAGCATGACTGTCCTGATTCTGTATGCTGTAATTGAATGGTCTCCAATACCTTGGATCACCTTTTGTATAGGGACCATATCCCTAAATATCATCTTATCTTTTGCTATGTGTGCCATACTCCCTGAGTTGGCTACCCACATGTACCATTCAACATGCTGTAAGGATTGATGAGAAAGGAGAGTGGGAGGAGGCTAAAGGAGTCTCCTGTTGGAAGGGGGGGTCCTAGTTTGACCCAGGAGGCTAGAGTTGCCTGGTGGAGGTCAAAGAGTGCAATGAAAAGACTGAAAATGTGCCCTAAAAGTCCCAATAATAGCTGAGATAGCATCTAAGGAGTGTCTGAGGGTGAGAAATATTCTCCCAAGGTTCTGTGTCTTTATTTCTGTCTGTTCATCTCTAATAATGTGGCTGTTATTGTTCTTTGGTATGTACTACATGCTTGTAGGGTATGCCCAGGCTTACATAAGCCACAACACGTCCAAATACTATGTAAAAGATAAGGAAAAAGTAAAGAAAACAAATCAATAAGTAAAAGCCATGAAATAAATAAAATATCCTAGTAGGGAGGCTTCCCTCCCTACAGCACTCATCTATTCCTTTGTATGATACATTGAATGCATCATATGTACTGGTATTACTACTGTCAGATGTCCATTTCCCATCTGCATGTAATACCTGCTCATCATCTTGTGTGTCACATGTAGGTATGTAATTCTGTGATCAAGGCAAAATTAGCCTGCCCAGTTTTAGCCTTTTTAGGTGGCCTGCCATACTTTTTCCAGCAGTCATCCTCCATGTGACCTAACTTTTGACAGTAGCCACATTTGGGTTTCCCCTTATGATGGCACTTGTCAGTAGTATGGTTATCATGTCCACAGATACTGCAGACTTTTGTAGGCTCTTTCCATTTGTTATTTACTTTCCTTTGAGTAAATAATGTCTGTTCTTGTGGTGTGCCTTGCCTGCACTTATACTCATCCACCAATACTACAGTAAGTTCTTCAACCATGACTGAATCAACTCCTTTACCAGCTATCTGGCCTGCCATATATGATGTGGTAAATGTGGTCCAGGACTCCAGCATATTTAATAATAGAATGTCTTTAAACTCATCATCTGGGACTGGTTTCCCCATGGCTGACAGGTCATTCTGCATTCTCTTGAGTTTATTAATGTGTATCGTGATACTATCAACCTCTGGGCATTTAGCATTCAATAATTCTCTCTTAGTTATGAGAGCAGTTTGAATGCCATGTGTCTGATGAGCCATTTTCAAATTCTCCCACATTTGTGCCACTGTCTTGGCATGCATAATGTGGCCCATTTGTTGGTCATCTATATTTGTTAATATGAGGGTTTGTGTGATAAGATCTTCTTCTTCCCATGCTGCTATCTTGGCACTGTTAGTGCAGTCCTCCTCTGGCTTTGGGTAACTTCCCTCAGCATACTTAAAGACCTCGTGCAAGCATAGGAATTTCTGCATTTGAATTCACCATGCATGCCAATTATTATCTTTAAGCATATCTACCTTGTAAGATGAGATAGCACCAAGGTTTCATACCCTACTACCAGTTCCACTAGTGTTATTTGTACTTGTTGTTATGTTAACAAAGTCTTTGGCAACTCCCAACATAGTGACATGTTGTTTTATTTAGATAGTGATAATAGCAATGATTCAATAGAGGATTTGTTTATAGCAATGAGCTGGGGCTCATAACCTGTAGAGTGTAGGCTCGATCATGAGAGAGATTGATAAGATAATTATTGTATTGCTTGCCCTATGTACTCAGGCTTATATACTGTGTGAGAACAATATTCTAGAATAGTCTACTGTGGTATGGAACATTCAACTACCTTGGAGTTCATTATATGTAATGCTGGTATCTACTATGTGATACCAACACCTTTGCAGCACAAGAATCCAGTCATGTGGTAAGTATGGTAGAGCCCTTTATATTATTGATGGCCACTGAGCTACTGACTCCATGCCCTCTGGCTCAGGTTAGTGCATATATGCATCCCAAGCATTACTTAACATGATGTTTGGACTGGTTGGTCACACAGATGGATGACCCTCTACCTTTGCATGAATTGGTGGCACTGTGTCTGTTGTTGGAAGAGTCAGAATCATAAGGTAGTGCTACATATACCATGCCAAATTTGAATGTAACCATTCCACCACCATAGTCCTCAGTGCTATCACAAGAACAAATGTCATATCATGCACCCATTCTCTTGCCACACAAACCAATCACTGACATTGCTCACCCCCACTAGAGCTGGGGCCATCAGTTCCCCAAGGTTCATGTCCATGTCCATGTTATGGGTGCACTTGGGCAGTCTATGGTCAGAGGGGTCTTGGAACATCCTTGGGAGCCAGCTGCAAGGGCAGGGAGCATGCATTCAATGCATGGATGGTGTGTTATATGTGGGGTTTGCAGTAGGGAGGGTCTGGAGGGGCAGGATCTGATAGTAGTTCTGTATTATGCCTGTACATAAATTTGAGGAAATCTATACTATGGCTGTATGAAAACATGGTGTGCCCATACAATGACTGGAAAAAGGACAGATGATATGGTGTCTGTCTGTACCACCAGGCATGTGTGCTGCTGTCTGCCTGGTGTCACACACCAAAGGTGTTTGGTGGTGTGCACATGGTCCTAAGTGAAGAAGTGGTTAATAAACAACACTGCAGGAGTATCTCCCTAATGTGACAGAAGGCTGCTGGCCATCAGCAGTCATCCTTTGCACAAGAGAAGACCCTCTGGGATGAAGGTGACAGTAATAGAAGCTAAGTTGCAGTAGGATTGTGTTGAGAAGAGTGCCCCCTCACTGTCAAAGCAGAAAATTGTTTAAGCACCAGTTGAAAATTTTAAGCATGCATTTATGGCATTCTGGTTTTTCAAATATCTCCACCAGTTCATATGATATTGACACTGTTCCCATGCTCATATATACCTCATTCCCATGCCATCCTACCTGCCAAATTTGGAAGCAATCCTCACACTCCATGATTTTCCACAGCATTTCTGCCAACAAATGCCCATTTTGCCTATCACATCAAAAATGGCTGCCTCAATGATGATCTCATCACTCAGATCCTTTGCCAATGAGAATGGCTATGTGTACCTTACAGGCATTCCTACTAGTTTCTGTTCTGAAGCTTCCTGGCACATCCTGTCCTTGTCCATCCCCTCCCAGCCAGTCCACCTAGGACAACAAGTTCTCCTTGTCAGTATGACATCTAGGAGGACATTCTTTGGTCATCTCAGGTCTGTGATAAGGCTTGAAAGGTCTTATGTGGTTGTTTCTGTCATCCCAGTTGAAGAAGCCTATGGATTCTTCCTTCCCTCCCCCTGCACCATCTTCCTGCCAATTTCATTTCTTGTTCTTTCAAAATTGTGACAGCTACAGTATTCCCTACTGTACTCTACCCTTCCAGATCACATACAGGACCAGATTGCAGCAAATTTCCCTTCCCTGGTAGGAGAAGGTGTCCCTCCATCCTCCCCACCTCCTTCAGAAGCCTAGCTATCACCAAACCATCTGCACATGCATGCTCATCCCCACCCACACAAAGGTAAGCTCACCCACACACCCATCATGTCTCTCCCCACTGGTGCTGTCCTTACTGTCACCAAATCATCTACACATGCACCTCACCCCCACCACCATAAAGGTAAGCTCACCCACCCACCCATCATGTCCCCCCTGCTGACATCATCCTCAATATCACTAAACTGTCTGCACACACATGCTCACCCACCCATCATGTCCCCCTGCCCATCATATCTCCCTGCTGGCATTGTCCTCTCACATCACCAAACCACCTGTGTGCACATGCACTCCCCCACCACCATAAAGGTAAGCTCACCCACCCACCCATCATGTCTCCCCCTGCTGACATCATCCTCACTATCACCAAACTGTCTGCACATGCATGCTCACCCCACACTGACACAAAGGTAAGTTCAGCCACCCATCCATCATGTCTCCCCCTCTCCCCCCACTGATGTTGTCCTCTCACTATCACCAAACCATCTGCACATGCACACTCACCCCCCTCACCCACCCATCCTTCATATCTGCCTGCCCATTGTGTCCCCCTGCTGGTGTTGTCCTTGTCCTTTCACATCAATAAAGGTAAGCTCACCCACCCACTCATGTTGTCTGCACCCACTGACATCCTCTCACTATCACCAACCCATGTATGTGTGCATGCATGCTCACCCCTACATCATACCCTGTATGTGCATGGTTGTTCGCACCTGCCCCACCACCTATAGGTAAGCCCCATCATCCCACCTATCCCAATCCCACCCATGTTCAGTCTTACTGCTACCTTTAATGTTACATTAATACTATATAATTTTGTCACTGTTACTTGCAATTTTATTGTTTTACTTTGCCTCACCATCAACCTTGTGATCATGTGTGATCCCCAACTGTTCTTTTGGCTGTCCCCAGCATTGTCCATGGCTGTATACTTAAGTCTATCCATGACAGCCACCATCCCACCATGGCCAGGACAAAGCAAGCAGCCAGGAAGGTCACTGGAGACAAAGCCCCAGGGTTAAACTTCAATCCTTCCAAAAAAAAAAAAAGCAAGGCAGCTCTTGCATCCAAGAAGCCAACATTCTGGAGGAAGAGCATGGCCAACTCTGTAGGTTGTTCTCCTGTCTCATGCACCCACTAACATCTTCCACAGTTCTGTGTCATGTGCAGAAATGGTGGGGACTTGTGGATCTGTGATGAAGAGGACTGCAAGAGAGTGGTTTGCTACAAGTATCTGATAGTCCCAGAGGATTCTATGAAGAAGGTCACTGAAGATGGTGTCACTTTCAAATGTGCCTCTTGCCACTGGAAGGAAACTGAAAAATCTGCACCTCAGCCTTACTTTGTAAGTCCCATGGCATCCCCTTCTTCATCCCATTCTCAAGATATATCATCAAGGGATTCTACTCCCAAGGCAAACCTGTCCTCTCTGAACCTCCTGTCATCACAGGTGGTTTTCAGCATGCCATTAATTCTCAGGTGGCTCCCCATTCCACTGCACTCATCCACCTCCACCTGGAGAATCTAATGGTTGGCCATACCCAAGTCAACATGATACATTCCCTCCTCCAACCATATTTTCCAAAAAGGAGGTACCAATTCTCTCAATTACCATTCAACCTCACCACCCAAAATCCATGGATGCCTATCAATCAGCAGCATTTGTCCTGGCCAACTCCCTCTCCTCATACCAGAGTGTCATCCTGTTCCTCACCACCCATAGTGATGAGGAAGGAGGGGATCTTTTTGCTGGCATTGTTGAGGAGGAAACTGTAGCATCTGAGGTGTTTGAGGTGAGTCCCCAATTCTTCTATCTAACTCTTTACTGATCATCTTCAGGTTCTCCAAGCCCTTTTCACCCCCTTCACCCAGATTATCAAAGTTGCACACATTTTCTTCAATGTCTGTGGTTCTGTGGTGACTGTAAAGGATAGCTTCAATGGGTTGAAAAAAGCTGCCCAACTGTAAGTCCTTCCTCTCCTCCTGCTGTCATGGCCCTGAAATTTTCCAGGTTCAAGCCAAAGTCCATGGTGCTTTTTGATGCACAACATCTCCACCTGGCCACAACTATCCCCTATCTGCTCAGTCTGGTTGACAGCACCATCATTCAAGGGTTTGATGTTTCTAGTACTGTAAAATTTGCTCTCAATGATTGTGCAATGCTTGGTAGAGATTCCAACATCATTGTCATGATGTGGAGGTCTCAGGGTGAAAACATGGAGGTAGGAAAGCTGGTGGTGGAAAAACTGGTCTGGACAGATAAGTTTATCAGGCCATGGGGGGAACAACTTGCCAGTCCAATGTCCTCAGTGTGGAAGCATCCAGAAGTGGGTATGTGGTTCAGAAGGCAAAACCAACTCCTATGAGTGCAGGTGCACTCACTGTGGAAAAGAGAAGGGACCTGACAACACCACCATCCCACCAAAGCATTATACCTTCTCCATTCCTGAAGGGGCCATTCAGTTGCCACATGGGAAGAAAGGAACATCCTGCTGGTTGCAATTTACACTTTAATTTGTATCTATACCAAATTATACTGTAAATACAACAGTGCCAAGGGCCTAGAATACCCTTCAATTGCAGCACAAATATTCACACTAAGGTAAAAACAACACCTGACCATGTCATACCCAATACTTTATCATAAATTCAACCAAACCACTAAAGTTTGAGTCATGCCACAACCAGGGTGGGCATGCAACACTGTTGATTATGGTTCAAAGGTTAACTCACTTCATGTATGGCAGTGCATACCCCTCCAGGTTGACTGCATTGACTTTCATAGTCATGTATTTGCCCACACCAATCTACTAGCATGCTCAAATATCCTGGGTTGCAGAAACCCTAGCCATCTTCAAATGTAAGCAAGAACCTATGATTGAGCACATTGCTACCTTCATTCCTTTAGAAACGAAATTACATAGGAACTAAACACAACAACTCAGACAAGCCAAAGCTTTGACCTACAGTAAGGGTATTGCTCTGCCCATATACCCCACTTTCAGGAGCATGGGTCATTCCACTTTCAGGTGTGTGGGCCATCCCCCAGCTGGGTAGGCCTATGCCACTTTCAGGGTGGTGGGACATCCCCCAGCTGGGTAGGCTGATACCACTTCCAGGAGCATGGGCCATCCCATAGCACTTCAGTCAACCACCTATGGGGACCTATTAGGTCTATATATTCTTATAGATGTATTGGCCTAATAGGTGTCAACTGGTTGGGAATCCCCAGCCTCTGGAGATTCTCCACATCATGGCTGGGGAATCTCCAGAGCTGCCATCCAATAGATGCTGGAGAAAATGGGAGAAATCCATTTCCCCAAATAAATACATTTTGGGTGTCAATGTAGTGGAGTGGCTGGGGTCCAAATATGATGTTTCCCAGATATTGCCTGCATCTTCTGGGTATTCCCCAGGCTAAATTGACCAACTTCCCAGTCCAATCCTGGGCATTCCCCATGCTGATTTGACCTACCCATGGTGGCAACTGGAATTTCTCCAGGCTAAATTAACCTGCTTGCCAATCCAATCCTGGCATTCCCCATGCTGATTTGACCTACCCATGGTTCCAACTGGGATTTCTCCAGGCTAAATGGACCTCTCCTCAGGGTGGTTTTGGACTTTCTCCAGCATAAATGGACCTCTTTGCAGGGTGGTTTGGGACTTTGTCCAGGCTAAATGGATCTATTCCCAGGGGATTTTTGAACTTTCTCCTAGCTAAATGGAGGGAATCTGCAGGCAGTATTGGGGAATCTCCAAGCCATGTTGCAGAATCCCCAGGGAGTGTTGGGGATTCTCCAAGCAGTATTGGAGAATCTCCATGCAGGGTTGGGGAATCTCCAAGCCATGTTGGAGAATCTCCAAGCAGTGTTGGGGATTCTCCAGGCAATGTTGGAGATTCTCCAGGCAGCATTGGGGAATCTCCAAGCCATGTTGGAGAATCTCCAAGCAGTGTTGGGGATTCTCCAGGGAAGGTTGGAGAATCTCCAGGCAGGGTGGGGGAATCTCCCATTGGGGTTGGGGAATCTCCAAGTCATGTTGGGGAATCTCCAAGCCATGTTGGAGAATCTCCAAGCAGTGTTGGGGATTCTCCAGGGAAGGTTGGAGAATCTCCAGGCAGGGTGGGGGAATCTCCCATTGGGTTGGGGAATCTCCAAGCCATGTTGGGGAATCCCCAGGGAGGGTTGGGGAAGCTCCAAGCAGTGTTGGAGAATCTCCAAGCCATGTTGGGGAATCTCCAAGCAGTCTTGGAGAATCCACAGGCAGGGTTGGGGATTCTCCAAGCCATGTTGGAGAATCTCCAGGTGGGGTTGGGGAATCTCCAAGCAGTGTGGGAAAATCTCCAGGTGGGGTTGGGGAATCTCCAAGCAGTGTTGGAGAATCTCCAGGGAGGGTTGGGGTTTCTCCAAGCCATGTTGGGGATTCTCCAGGCAGGGTTGGGGAAGCTCCAAGCAGTGTTGGGGAATCTCCAGGCCTTGTTAGGGTTTCTCCATGATTCTTGTCCAGTGTCAAATAAACCTTATTGTGGACACCGTGGGGCTTTCTCCAGCACTTCAGTTACCCCCATATGAGACCTATTAGGTCTATATATTTCTACAGATGTATATACCCAATAGGTCTACTGGGGTTGGGAATTCCTGGCTGGTGCTGGTGAATTGCCATGCCTGGAGATTTACCAAAGACACCATAGAGTGGCAGGGGTCCCCATGGGTGTTTCTCCATCCAAAAATGGACCTCACAGTGGGTGGTATGGAACTTTCTCCAGAGTAAAATAGACCTGACTGTGGACAACATGGGGCTTTCTCCAGCCTAAAATAGACCTTAGTTTTGGATTATGGAGCATTCTCCATTGAAAAATGGACCTTATTTTGGGACTTTCTCCACCTTGCCATGGACCTCAGTGTGGGTGATATGGAGCATTTTCAAGCCTAAAAGCCAGGCTATGTTGGTGATTCTCCAGGTAGTGTTGGCAATTCACCAGGCTATAGAGTAGTGCCTGTTTTCTAGAGTACCAAAAGTGTAGTGTAGTTGGTTAGTAAATGTGGCTACCCAAGTGCCCAATGTTGATTAGCAAAAGTATAATAATCAGCAATTTTGACTGTCAATGTGTGTTAGCCAATGTGTATAGTGACCACATCTGTTGATTACAGAGTGTGTAGTGTGGTTGATTAGCAATTGTCATAGTCCACATTTTTGACTACATAGTTGATTGGCAAATGTGTGGTAGTGACCACATTTTTTGACTATCAAAGTGTAATGTAATTGATTAGCAAATGTGTAGCAGTGACCAAATTTTTTGACTACTAAAAATGTAGTCTACTTGATTAGCAAAACCATAATAGACACTACTAGGAATATCCTAATTGATTTTTGCATGTTTGACTACTGAGCAAAGTGTACACTTCATTGGCAAACATGTAGTAGTCTGCATTTTTCACTACCAAAGTGTAGTGGACACTACTTGGAATGTCCTACTCAATCTTTGCATTTTTGACTACCAAACTGCAGTGGGTCCTACTAGGAATGTCCTAATTAATCTCTGCATTTTTGACTACCAAAATGCAGTGGGTCCTACTAGGAATGTCCTAATTAATCTCTGCATTTTTGACTACTAAACAAAGTGTACACTTCAGGGACAGTCTAGAAAGGAGCAAGGTCACTCTCTCCCTTCTCAAACTCAAAACTCATCCAGCAACTTGTCTATGATGATTAGGATTTAGAAAACTAAGTACATGCCAGGTAATAAAAAGAAGCTGATTAATCAATAAAACCTCACACTAAAGTAACAAAAAATATAATAACTAAAAAGGAAGTGAACAATATGAGAAACAATGAACAAAGGTAAATTCCCCTGGTAGGGAAAATCCATTCCCTTCATCTCCCCATCACTTAGATATCAACTGTCCTCAGTTGAGGTTCACTATCAAACAGTAGGGGGAGGAGAGAAGGGGAGAGTGCTGTGAGACAACAGCTCAGGTGATCAACACAAAACAGTAGGAACCAATGGGGAACATGAGGGTAAACACAGTAAAAAAAGAACTGCATGAATCAGTCCATCTGTTCCTGAGATATTGGCAAAACAGTCTAGAGCGCTCCCTACAAGCAAAGGATTCAAGTGTCTCTGCAACCATTGTATCAACCATGACTTAATGTGGATCATTTGAGAGCCTTTGAGGGTAGAATAATGTCCCTGAAAAGCAAGTGGTACAGCAGTGGAATGCAGGAGATATATCATATGGTGTCATATGGTGATGAGGCAGGGGGAGGACAATGGGCCACCATCATCATAGACAAGTTGCTGGATGAGTTTTGAGTTTGAGAAGGGAGAGAGTGACCTTGCTCCTTTCTAGACTGTCCCTGAAGTGTACACTTTGTTTAGTAGTCAAAAATGCAGAGATTAATTAGGACATTCCTAGTAGGACCCACTGCATTTTGGTAGTCAAAAATGCAGAGATTAATTAGGACATTCCTAGTAGGACCCACTGCAGTTTGGTAGTCAAAAATGCAAAGATTGAGTAGGACATTCCAAGTAGTGTCCACTACACTTTGGTAGTGAAAAATGCAGACTACTACATGTTTGCCAATGAAGTGTACACTTTGCTCAGTAGTCAAACATGCAAAAATCAATTAGGATATTCCTAGTAGTGTCTATTATGGTTTTGCTAATCAAGTAGACTACATTTTTAGTAGTCAAAAAATTTGGTCACTGCTACACATTTGCTAATCAATTACATTACACTTTGATAGTCAAAAAATGTGGTCACTACCACACATTTGCCAATCAACTATGTAGTCAAAAATGTGGACTATGACAATTGCTAATCAACCACACTACACACTCTGTAATCAACAGATGTGGTCACTATACACATTGGCTAACACACATTGACAGTCAAAATTGCTGATTATTATACTTTTGCTAATCAACATTGGGCACTTGGGTAGCCACATTTACTAACCAACTACACTACACTTTTGGTACTCTAGAAAACAGGCACTACTCTATAGCCTGGTGAATTGCCAACACTACCTGGAGAATCACCAACATAGCCTGGCTTTTAGGCTTGAAAATGCTCCATATCACCCACACTGAGGTCCATGGCAAGGTGGAGAAAGTCCCAAAATAAGGTCCATTTTTCAATGGAGAATGCTCCATAATCCAAAACTAAGGTCTATTTTAGGCTGGAGAAAGCCCCATGTTGTCCACAGTCAGGTCTATTTTACTCTGGAGAAAGTTCCATACCACCCACTGTGAGGTCCATTTTTGGATGGAGAAACACCCATGGGGACCCCTGCCACTCTATGGTGTCTTTGGTAAATCTCCAGGCATGGCAATTCACCAGCACCAGCCAGGAATTCCCAACCCCAGTAGACCTATTGGGTATATACATCTGTAGAAATATATAGACCTAATAGGTCTCATATGGGGGTAACTGAAGTGCTGGAGAAAGCCCCACGGTGTCCACAATAAGGTTTATTTGACACTGGACAAGAATCATGGAGAAACCCTAACAAGGCCTGGAGATTCCCCAACACTGCTTGGAGCTTCCCCAACCCTGCCTGGAGAATCCCCAACATGGCTTGGAGAAACCCCAACCCTCCCTGGAGATTCTCCAACACTGCTTGGAGATTCCCCAACCCCACCTGGAGATTTTCCCACACTGCTTGGAGATTCCCCAACCCCACCTGGAGATTCTCCAACATGGCTTGGAGAATCCCCAACCCTGCCTGTGGATTCTCCAAGACTGCTTGGAGATTCCCCAACATGGCTTGGAGATTCTCCAACACTGCTTGGAGCTTCCCCAACCCTCCCTGGGGATTCCCCAACATGGCTTGGAGATTCCCCAACCCCAATGGGAGATTCCCCCACCCTGCCTGGAGATTCTCCAACCTTCCCTGGAGAATCCCCAACACTGCTTGGAGATTCTCCAACATGGCTTGGAGATTCCCCAACATGACTTGGAGATTCCCCAACCCCAATGGGAGATTCCCCCACCCTGCCTGGAGATTCTCCAACCTTCCCTGGAGAATCCCCAACACTGCTTGGAGATTCTCCAACATGGCTTGGAGATTCCCCAATGCTGCCTGGAGAATCTCCAACATTGCCTGGAGAATCCCCAACACTGCTTGGAGATTCTCCAACATGGCTTGGAGATTCCCCAACCCTGCATGGAGATTCTCCAATACTGCTTGGAGAATCCCCAACACTCCCTGGGGATTCTGCAACATGGCTTGGAGATTCCCCAATACTGCCTGCAGATTCCCCTCCATTTAGCTAGGAGAAAGTTCAAAAATCCCCTGGGAATAGATCCATTTAGCCTGGACAAAGTCCCAAACCACCCTGCAAAGAGGTCCATTTATGCTGGAGAAAGTCCAAAACCACCCTGAGGAGAGGTCCATTTAGCCTGGAGAAATCCCAGTTGGAACCATGGGTAGGTCAAATCAGCATGGGGAATGCCCAGGATTGGATTGGCAAGCAGGTTAATTTAGCCTGGAGAAATTCCAGTTGCCACCATGGGTAGGTCAAATCAGCATGGGGAATGCCCAGGATTGGACTGGGAAGTTGGTCAATTTAGCCTGGGGAATACCCAGAAGATGCAGGCAATATCTGGGAAACATCATATTTGGACCCCAGCCACTCCACTACATTGACACCCAAAATGTATTTATTTTGGGGAAATGGATTTCTCCCATTTTCTCCAGCATCTATTGGATGGCAGCTCTGGAGATTCCCCAGCCATGATGTGGAGAATCTCCAGAGGCTGGGGATTCCCAACCAGTTGACACCTATTAGGCCAATACATCTATAAGAATATATAGACCTAATAGGTCCCCATAGGTGGTTGACTGAAGTGCCCATAGCCAGGTCAGCCAACCTCACTTTCAGGTGTGTGGGCCATGCCCCAGCTGGGTAGGCCTATCCCACTTTCAGGGTGGTGGGTCATCCCCCAGCTGGGTAGGCCAACCCCACTTCCAGGAGCATGGGTCCTCCTATAGCCAGGTCAGCTGACCCCACTTTCAGGTGTGTGGGCCATCCCCCAGCTGGGTAGGCCTATCCCACTTTCAGGGTGATGGGTCATCCCCTAGTGAGGTCAGCCTATCCCCATTCCATGCATCTGGTCTAACTGGCCAAACCTATGTCATGGTCAGTCAGCTGACATTGGCTAGTCCCACCTTTAGGCCAACATGTACATGTCAGGTGTCCCAGTTTCAGGCCTATAGTTGACTGAATTATGTGAGCCAACCCCACTGCATGGCCTATTGTCCTGGACCTTCAAACCACCTGTGGCATCACTAGTATTTTCATTTGACATGGATGCCCCTCAGTGTGGGGGTGTGACTTGTATCCAATGGCTGATCCCACCTCCAGGGGGGTGGGCCATCCCCCAGCCTGGTTGGCTGACCCCACTTCTAGGGGGGGGGCCATCCCCCAGCCAGGTCAGCCCACCCAGTTTCAGGTAGGTGGGCCATCCCCCAGCCAGGTTGGCTGACCCCACTTTCAGGTAGGTGGGCCATCCCCCATTCCCCAGCCAGGTTGGCCAACCCCACTTTCAGGTAGGTGAGCTGCAGTTTCAGCTAGGTGGGTGATCCCCCAGCCAGGTAGGCCCACTCCAGTTTCATGTGGGTGGGCCTAATGCAGCTATGAGTCTCAGGATAAATGGAAGTCACTAGTTATGTACCTAATGCAGCTATGAGTCTACAGTAGGTCAGTATGAAGTAAGTAACAAGTGGAATATAAGTATGCTCACCTCAGGATGAATGGAAGTCACTGAGGTGAAAGGAATGAGAGTGGAAAATTTCTACTAGGATGATTATGTAATATGGTAAGTTCCGAAGCTAAAGACAAATTCTGGGATATGTCATCTACAGTAAGACATAATTCCAAAGTGTCTGAAGCAGTCTGAAGGTGGGAATAAATCCCAAAAGTCCATGCATCCAACAGGGCCATCCCCAAGCCAGGTGTGTGTAGGCAGTCCCTACTCCCTAAGGCTGCAGAACACCTTAGGTGGCCTTTCTCAGTCTCAATGGTTGCTCATCACACATCTCACTGTAGTCATGGCATCACCTCAGCAAAAATATCACTGCATGTCCTAACATCACTCCTCTCATCATGTTCTTCATTCATCACATGCTCCTGTCACCACCAGCAACTTTGCTACCACCCCTCAGCTACCATAATAGGTCTGTTCCCTAATGCAAGGATCCCGTCCCTTCATGTGTCCACTGAACACCATGTGTCAGTGATCCCTACTGAGCTGTCACATGTCATCCCAGCCCATTGGCATCTATATCCATGCTACAAATGCTGAAACTGCCTCACCCTTAGTAACACCACCCTCTGCATCATTGACTAGTTGACAAAATTGCCACCAGCTCCCACTGTGCTTCCTTTCAACTGCAGTACATAGTTTTACCTTTTTTTTGCTTTACCTCCTTCATTTTTGTGGACTTCATTTGTTTTAATTTCTATCCACATCATCAGCCTTTATATTTTCATTTATTGATTTTGACATATGACAGATCTGAAGTTCTCCACTTTTACCTTAGAAACCTCTGTCCTTACACTACAAAAGTCTGCCATACATAGAAAAATAAACCACCTACCTTTGGGAGTCACTATCCACATGTCTAAGAGTTTTCTTGAGTTCCAGAGTCATTTTCAGGGTATTTTCGAGTTCCCAGAGTGTCCTCAGAGTCCCTCAGAGTCTGCCTTGTCAACCATTTGCTGTCCTCGACTTTTCCTGTGCTAGAAAATCGCCACCAGCTCATATATTTGATCCCCTTGCACCTACAAAATTTTCCTATTGTCTACAAGAGCCAACAGTCACCACCCTTCAAGTCCCAAGTCTGTACCTAACTTCTACCAACCCAGAAAATTCCCTGTTGCCTACCTAAGGTGGACTTTCAAATTCCCCACTGCTACACTCCCATGATCATCAAGAAAAATCCTTCTCCATCCTCTAGGCCCTCTCTTCTATCTCCTTCTGACACAGCACCCCTCAGGACAAGCCTAGGTCTAACCTACAGCTTTCCCCCTTCTTCCCTTTGCACTCTCACAAGAAGAGTTGCTCTCATCATTTTGGAGCCCACTGCAAGGGGTCTGTAGATCTGGAAAGGAGATCTTTATGACCTCCCTGCCATCAAACAGAACTAGAAGAGCTCTTAGAGCCCTTCCATTGTCTTTCCATATTGTCTTCTGATCTTTTTGAAACAGCTGCTAACCCCCATGATATCCCAGAGCTTAGCTCTCCTGATTTAGAGTTTTTCCCAGCAGATCCCCTCTATCATCCAGAACCCAACTCTCCATTGACAGTTGATATACCAGGTGCTTTTGAGCTCAACAAGTCATTTGCACCACTGCCAGATTGCCAAGAATTATTGCCACTTACTGACTTATCATCTTCATCCTCCTCAACAGCTTCGATTTTTGCCACTGAACAACTCCACTTACCATCATCTTCATACATCACCTCTCAGAGCCTTGTTTCACTGCTTGTCCAACCTCCCCCACCAATACTGCTCAGAAGTCTGCCTTCAATTCATAATCCTCCTGCCCCCTTTGTTGTCAATTCCAGTGCCCATATCCAACTCTACTAACCATCATGAAATGCCACTCCAGGGCTCTAACAAAGCCCCCAAGTTCTCTGGAAAGACTGAAGATATATGCACCTACTTCAAGGACATTGACCAGATCTGCACTGATGCAGGTATCACCATCAACAAGGTCAAGATCAAATGGGCCATTCACTATGCTGACAGGAATGAGTCAGAACTATGGTCATCCCTCAATTCTGCCACAGGTGATGACTGGGAGTACTTCACTAAGGAAGTAACCAGTTTCTACCCTGGTGCTGACATTAAAGGTTGCCAATACACTAAAGTTGCCCTTGAGACCCTCCTCCATCACCAAGTACAAAAGCCTATGTTGACCCTTGATGACCTTGGCAAATATGTCTGAGAATTCTGCCACATCATTGCCCTCATCAATAAGAAGAAGAAGCTCACTGACAACTATGTCAACAAGAAGTTCCTTGAAGGTTTGCCCCCCAGATTCCATAACAGCCTGGCCACTTGTCTTCAACTCAAGGATTTAGATCACAATGTTGACAATCTGTGGCCATTTGACAATGTCTATAAGCACACAACCTATGTAGTATATCCTTATGCAGGAAGGTGAAGATGGGAAGAGATACCCCACTTGTTTTGGCTCCATTACTGTCAATGATTGTGAGTGGCAATATAGCCAAGCAAAACTAGAACTTTTCAGCCTTTTTTGAGCTCTACATGATGTGCAGCTTTTGATTTTTGGTGTGCATGACTTGGTTGTGGAGGTGGATGTGAGGTACATCAAGGGTATGATTAATAACCCAGACCTACAGCCTAACACAACCATCAACCAATGGATCACTGGTATCCTCCTTTTTGACTTCAAACTTGTCCATGTACCTGCCACCAAACATGCTGTGCCTGATGGGTTGTCCAGGAGGCCCAAAGCTGAAGAAGACCCTGAAGTAGATGAAGAAGAACATGAGGATTGGGTAGATGAATGTGGAGCTTTTGGGGTGGAACTCATGAATCATTGAGAGCCAGGGTCTCAAGTGCTACATCCTCATCTGGAATCTCTGCTGTCCATCTATTGCTTATCCAGTCCCTTACCCCAGGACACCAGCATCTTTACTGCCAAAGGAATGCTGCCAGAAAAAGCAGAAACAGAAATTCCATGAACTGAGAAAGCAAAGCAGAGAGACAAGAGCTTGGGAGTTGTGAAAGAATTTTTGGAGATGAAGAAGCTGCCAGATGGGATAGGAGAGAAGGATCTGGAAAGCCTCATGCAACTAGCAATGAGGTACTTTGTCAAAGGCAGAGAATTGTGGAGGAAAGAGCTGCAAGGTTATCACCAACTCATGGTCCACCCTCATAGACATCTTGACCTTATCTGCCAAGCCCACAATGAGTTGAGCCATAAGGGTATTTTCTCCACCCACATGCATTTACTGATATGCTTTTGGTGGCCCAGGCTAGAGCAGGATGTTTGCTGGTACATCAGAATGTGTCATGAGTGCCAAATTTTCTGCCTTGACCATATCCATATTCCCCCCCATTGTGTCACAGTTCATTAAGCTACAGGATTCTCCCCATATTATATGGCTCATGGTGTCCATCCCAGGCTACCCTTTGACTTCACTGAGGCAACATTCCTCTCCCCTTTCAAGGCAGACTTTTACTGATCTCATCACCAACCATGCTCATCAACTTCAGAAGCATCCAGAAGACCTGGAACTCATCTATGAATGAGTCCTTAAAGCCCACTTCACCTCTGCCAAAGACTTTGTATCCCATTTTGAATGCACCATCCACAATTTCAACTTTGCTCCTGGTTCCCTCATACTTGTCAGGAACTCTTGTATTGAGAAGGAGCTAGATCAAAAGACAAAACCCTGCTACTTAGGTCCTATGGTAGTGGTGCATCATACTGGAGGTGGATCTTATCTTCTTGCAGAGCTTGACAGTGCTCTTTCAAAATTCTGCTATGTCACATTCTGCCTGTTTCCTTACTACATCAGCAACTTGACAAAAGTTCTGATGGTCTGAAAAAAACTGGTTGTCTGAAAAAAACTGATCTCAGATATTCTCAGAATTTCTCAGACTTTCTCAGAAATGCTCAGTTCATCAGTTTCCCAGACAGTCAGAAATGGGCCCTTCTGAGATCAGTCAAGCAAGTTGCTCAGACTGTCAGAAAAGTCAGATTCTGTTAGTTATTTCCAGCCTGACAGTTATTCAGATGTCCAGACCTTCAGGTTATTCAGTATTTCAGTCTGATATTTTATCAGACATGAAGACCCTCAGTTTGTCCCAGTTATTCTCACCTTGGCAGTTTGTCAGACATTCAGGCATGCAGATTTTGTCAGTATTATAAGTATTATAGTACAGCAGTTTACCAGACAGTCAGACTTGCAGACATTGTCAGTATTTGTAGCATAGTAGTTTTCCAGACATACAGACATACAGACTGTCCAGCCTGGCCAGTTGTGACAAGCTTGCTTGCAGTCACCAATGGAATTAACATATGAGCTGCAAGCTTGTATGTCATTCTAATCAACTAATACATAATATGATAAGAATACTACATAACTACTATAGTGATGTCTGGGGCACCCAAGAGGAAGCATGGTGAGTGAAAGCAGGATTGGATGGTGGATGAAATTGTACTTACCAGTGAACCCCCAGCATGGCTGTTGAGCCCTCCCAGTTGTAGACAGAGTGAGTAGAAGGAGGATGTACATAGTGCAAATAACTACTTACCTGTGAGGCTATTGAGCCCACAACCACTGGGCATGATAGTGTTGGAAAAGAGGGTGGATGGGGGGAAGTGAAGAAGATGTGCATGCAAGCTGCACATGAGCATCCAAAGTTCAACATGGTCACATGACTCAACTTGCCCAGATCCTACAAGTCAGCCTCACTTAACACATTGATTGGAGTGTATCTCCCTTGTCATTGCACCAAAAATTATAAATATTTGAGGGATGAATCTCCTCAATGAGACCTACTGATAGATACTATATACATCATATTTGAACCAGTATATGAAAAGTTATTTCAGTTTTGGTGGTGATATGAACTAGATATTATATCTAGTTCATTTCAGCACCACAGCTTTTGCTGTTTTGAGGCACATGCCTACTCAATGAAGCCTACCATCTGACACCAGCTATGTAGCTCCTGCCTTTCTAGTCCCAAAGTTATTTCAATTTTACCAAGCAAGGTAGTCCCTTGGGCCATATGTTGTGCATAACTACACTATGTTTACAAATGTGACTACTATGCTTTTTCCTAATGCTATTGCTGGAGTGCTGGGGAGTACTGGAGTGGTTGGGGAGGCTGGAATCTGGGGGACTGGGGTGCTGGGGATGTTGGGGAGAGCTGGGGAGGATGGACAGTCTGGAGCTAAATCAGTAGTTTTCTGATGTATGGTTGTACTACTCCACCTTTACTTATGAATGTTCCAGCCTTCAGCCTGAGTAGATAAATGTTGAGTTTTATATCCTTAGCCTTTCCAAATCATTCAGGTCTTCACTGGTGATGAGCAACTCATTTCTCTGGAGGACACTGTCTGGTCATTCAGGGAGGTCATGCTTTTGGTTTGCCTATATGCATGCTCAGTGTAGTGATTGTCTGGGGTGGGCTGCCTCTCTCTACAATGCTGGAATGCAGCCTGTCACTTGAGGCTGAAAAGCAGCTATGAGCATGAAGGGCTTGTCCAATTTGGTGCACATGACTTACTTCCCTGAGGCTGCTTTCTATATGGTGAGAGTCCCCCAGAATGAATGCAAATGTTGCCTTAAAGCAAACTTCACTAGGCTTGCACACTGGTGATAATATTGTAGCCACTTTTAGTGGTTATTCTGATGGACACATGAGCAGCACTATAAGTAACAGTAAACATGATTCATAAGGAAAGTGAACTGATTTTTTGTGGAAGAAATACCCTGGGATATTGTTATGCTAAGACCAAAGTCTGTAACGTAGGTCAAGCCCAAGTAGTTGTTCTACAATGTGATGGTTGTAACCTTCTGTCTGAAGGATTTATCATAGTTTTGATGGAGAGCTGGGAAGCTCAAGTTCAAAGTTCTGAGGAACTAGCCAGTAGATTGGGCAGCTCTAGTCTGAGGGTCTACTCCAGACTAGAGGTGACTATTTATAATACAGGAAGAGAGGCCTCAAGGTGACCTCATGTAGGTAGAGAAGGAAAGGCCATTGGCCAGAGTCCAACATGTGTTGAACATGTGTCAAGAGGAGATACTGCTATTGGCCGAGCCAAAGCATGAGTCAGAGGAACAAAAGAGAAATGCATAGAACAAGACAAACAGTGCCAAACAATCAAGAAAAGAAAGAAAGTCCCACAGCAGAGCATGAATTGTAACACTTATTATCAGGGTATCAAGAAAGAAATCCCACAACCTCAAGGTTCCCAAAAACACTGCAATATACTGTTTTTTTACCCCTGTTTGCCACCAATGTAAGTTAAATTGTTCTGGCTAGAGCCCAAGTTCTAGTACCAAGTTGTTATCTTCACCTGCTCCCTCCTTGCTGAGAAATGCTGGTTTTGACATGCCCTATTCTTAATGCATTGCTGCTCTGACTGTATCTATATTGATAGTATGTAGGACTGGGCTGATAATCTGAAATTTCTGAGAATTCTGAACGTCTGTTTGTGTGAGAATACTGGCAATGGCTGGAAGTTACTGGTATGATTGTCTGGTCATCTGAGACTTCTGAATGTCTGCTGGTCTGGGTGCCTGATAATCTAAGAATACTGGCAATGTCTGGGAGTTACTGGTCTGAGTGCCTGATTATCTGAGAATTCTGAATGTCTACTGGTCTGGACATCTGATAGTCTGAGAATACTGGCAATGTCTGGAAGTTACTGGACTCAGTGTCTGATTATCTGAGAATTCTGAATGACTGCTGATCTGGGTGTCAGATAGGCTGAGACTTCTGAAAATGTCTGGAAATTTCTGTGTTCACTGTCTGATGATCTGTGACTTCTGAAAATATCTGATGGTCTGATGGGCTGACTGTCTGATAATCTGAGACTCTGAGAAAATCTGATATCAGAACTTTCAGCAAATTTCAGAAAATTTCAGACTTTTTCAGACCATTAGATTTTCTCAGGCCATCAGACTGTTCCAGACCATCAGATCTTTTGTCAAGTTGCTGATGTACCCATGCAACAAGTCCTGTATAGAGGTCACCCACCTGGTTGGCCTCAAAAACTCCACTATTGATCAACTTGAAGATGACTCCCTTCCCAACCCAGAGCTCACTGGTGTCCTTAGGGATGAGTTGGATGAGTAACTTATACCCTATGACTCATGTTTCTTTTCTCCTCTTTTCTTTCTTTCTTTTGTTCCTTTCATTAACTTGACAGACAATCTACTTACATATACACAACCTTCAAAACAAAAGACCACCTCAAAAGCAGAAATAAATACAGCATCAAGTTCAAACTTTTTTCTCTTTCATCTTGTCTTGTAGTCTTACTCACTGCTTCTTGTTAAAGAATGCTGCCAAGAATATGTTACAAAGAAAGACATTAGAAAAGGCTGCTCCTTCAGATACTGCTCATTATTCTCCTTTCATCTTCTCATTTACAGATATTTTACTTAGCATTGGATGTTCCAATCTCCCACAGACACTCATTACTGTTACCAAGCTTGCACAAGCAGCAAAGCCTTACCTTATCTTAGGTCACTTATGGTTCATCCTCCCTTGTTGTTGACACAGAAACATTTGCCACTACTCTAGGGTACATGCAAGCATTTCTATTTATGGGGCCTGAGGGAGGTGTTCCAGCCACCATTCCTTCAGCAACCAAAGATTGCACCTGCTTTTCTGCAGTGCTGAGTTTACCTTGTTTGCATTGGTGGTGACCTCTGCCATCTGGGAGTACAACTGAACCAGCACCTCCTCTCCCCATTCAACTGAGTCCTCAAGCATGGTGATCCAAGTGTCCAGCTCCCCCAAAGTGGTACACTCACTCTTCCTTGGTTGACACTTACCTTTTGGGGGCCTTTGTGGCTCTTCTTCCTCAGGTGGTGGCAATATGTTTGGAGTCCTCTGAGGACTGGTGAAGTTGATGTCAACTTTCTGCACCTTCACAATGACCAACTCTTCAATCAGGTCATCCAGAAGACTGCTGGGGTTAGCAAAGAACATCGACATGTCTTCAGTTGGGTTTTCCACAACACCAGGAGATGGTGGGGCATGGGCAGGTGTAGGTGGTGTGCTAGAAGGGAGAAACAGGGGAATGGGTGGTGCAGGAGGAGGTGGACCTGGACCTGGGATGGTTGCTGGTGCAGAGGTTTCTTTGTCTGGATTGATGAGCAGTCAGACTCTGGGGAGAACCTTGCATGTCAACAATGATGCTGAGGGTCCAGTGGGAATCAGAGGGGGAGCAGACATGGTCTTTGGTCTCTTGCTCATCAACACAGCCAATGCTGGCAGACCTTCCTGGTTTTTCTGCTGCATGCCCTCTTGAGCTTGTTATCACAGTGTCATGGAATTTTGACTCACCTTCCTACCAGTCTTGTAGGCCTTATCACACCTTTTCTTTCCCTGGTGACACCTCTTGCATGCTTGGCCTTCCTCACCCATGCAAATGATCCCTAATCTTGTGCAGAGTCCACATGGCTCTTGGTCACCATCTGTAACTTTGACAGCCACTTCAACAATGCTGCACATCACTTCAACAGGTGCTGGTGCACTCCTGATGGGATTAGATGGCTCCTTCCCAGCTTCAGCATCAGTGAATGCTGGCTTAGATGAAAGCATTAGAAACACAGAAAGGGAGGGTTGTGAATTGTATGCACCTTGGGTTTGACTTTCTCCCTTTCAGCTGCCCTTCCTGCTTGCCTCTGTGAGTGCTGGACCCCTTCCCCATCTTGCTGAGTCATCCTCACAGGTGGCACTTCCTTGCCCTTGCCTTTCAATGCATGTTGGGGAAACTGAGCTTGGATCACCATCAGGCACTCAAAGGCCTCACCAATGGCAATCTCAGTGTCCTCACCATAGTCAGGAACACTGGTGCTGACATCAGCAGTGAACTTGCAAAGTTTCTCAATGTACCCCTGTCATCCCTTGTTACCTATGAGCTACCCTCCAGATCACAGCCCTAACTCACTGACACTTTGTAGAAACAGTCCACCCACTCACATTCCACATCCTCTCCAGCCAACTCATCTGGAATTTCCTTCATTACAGCTTCCAGCTTCTTCATGTTGGCTGCCCACATCTTGGGTACAACTTCCTGTGCAGCATTTTGGGGAAGAAAGCAAGGAGTGGCTCTAGATGTGTCCTGGGAGGTGGACATGGCATTGGCTAGAAGTGATCAAGTGGTGGTGGTGAGTAGGACTTAGAGAAAGGGAGAAGCAGTGTTTTGTTTGGTATGTCTAGGCAGCCTTTGTTGATGTGGAAGTATTGTTGCCACAGCATGTGATTGAGAACCCTGTGCCCCTTCCCACTGATCTCTGTGCAGCCAGCTACAAATGCTGAAACTTCCTTAGCCTTAGTAACACCACCCTCTGCATCATGGACTAGTTGACAAAATTGCTGCCAGCTCCCACTGCACTTCCTTTCAACCCCAGTACATAGTTATACCTTTTTTTTCTTTACTTCCTACATTTTTTTTGGACATCATTGGTTTTAATTTCTATCCACATCACCATAGTGCATGTGACCATCCATATGTCAGCCTTTATATTTTCTTTTATTGCTTTTGACATATGACAGATCTGAAGTTCTCTGATTTTACCTTAGAAACCTCTGTCCTTACACCACAAAAGTCTGCCATACAAGGAAAAATAAACCACCTACCTTTGGGAGTCACTATCCACATGTCTAAGAGTATTCTTGAATTCCAGAGTCATTTTCAAGGTATTTTTGAGTTCCCAGAGTGTCCTCAGAGTCCCTCAGAGTCTGCCTTATCAACCATTCACCATCCTCGACTTTTCCCACACTAGAAAATTGCCACCTGCTCAGATATTTCATCCCCTTGTGCCTACAAAATTTTCCTGTTGTCTACAAGAGTCAACAATCACCACCCTTTGAGTCCCAAGTCTATACCTAACTTCTACCAACCCAGAAAATTCCCTGTCACCTACCTAAGGCAGACTTTTTAATTCCCCACTGCTACACTTCCCTGATCATCAAGAAAAATCCTTCTCCATCTGCTAGGCCCTCTCTTCTATCTCCTTCTGACACAACACCCCTCAGGACAAGCCTAGGTCTAACCTACAGCTTTCCCCCTGCTTCTCTTTGCTCTCTTGCAAGAAGAGTTGACCTCATCAGCTGACCCCACTTGCAGGTAGGTGGGCCATCCCCCAGCCAGGTTGGCTGACCCCAGTTTCAGGTGGGTGGGCCATCCCCCAGCCAGGTCAGCTGATGCCATTTTCAGGTAGGTGGGCCATCCCCCAGCCAGGTCAGCTGACCCCACTTTCAGGTAGGTGGGCCATTCCCCAGCCAGGTAGGCTGATCCCACTTTCAGGTCTGCTAAGTTGGTGCAGCAGCTGACCCCCTGTCAGGGCTGGTTGGCTGACATTGGCTAGTCCCACCTTTAGGCTGAAATGTACATTTTGGTTGTCCCAGTTTCAGGACTAAATGTGACTGAAGGGTCTGACACAACAAGTGTCAGCTAGATACTTCACCTCACTGAACATTTCATGTAGATTCATCCCAGAGCTTGGCACATCTGAAGTGTATCATACTGAGATAATAACAATGAAGTATCAAAGATCCTGCTGCTTTGTATATATCCATTACATACATGTTAGTGAACACTAGTCAATTCTGTACCACTACTGACTGCTGCCTGCTTTGTGTATATTGTGTATAATAGTTCTTATGAGACATTTTCTCACATGCCAACTCTCCAATCTTTAAGTCCATTGCCAAAGTGATTGGAAATGCCTCTTGATTCAGTATCACCACCTCCACCCCATGGGAAAGTCCAGTCCCCTCCAAACCACACTTGCTCAGCATCCACACCCTGTCCCATCTGCCTATCTGATGTAGGCACACATTACCTCATTCCCAAAGGGGAAATTCTGAGCCAGATTCTCACCCCCAGTTTGACCCAAGTTCATCATCAGACACTTCATCACCAACCCTCCAGTATCATAGGACCTGGTCTGTGAAGGACAGCCCCAACAAGGGGAAGTCCTTCCAGGTCTGAACCATCCCAGTCACTAGTAACAAGTTGGATCCCAATGCAGTCCAATAGATTGCAGAAGTCTTTCACTCATTCAAGGCACAGTTAAACCCCATTGTCATCAACATGGATACTGGCAGGGTCCACCAGGCCTGGCTATGCTTGTACCAAAATAATATGTATGTCCACCTTTGGTCTCAGCTGAAGGCAACTTGACAGACATTGAGCACCCAGCGCCCTAATCCTACCCCCCACCCAAAGAGCACACCTCTGTCCCATCAGACAGACCATCCTCCCCCAGCAAACATAATCACAAAACTATGGGCTGAGATTGCCCTACTACATGAGAAACTATACAACCCTGCAGTGTCACATGAGGCATGCTGCCTTTGCCACAGCAATCCACCCCCCTCTCCTTCTCTTGGAGCCATCCCTGAAGAGGAGCCCACCCCCCCTCCCATCCATTCACCATCCACCTTCACTCTTCTAAAGGCACAGACAGATGGTGCTGTTGCCCCTGAGCCAAAGCCACTGTCCTGGTTCATGACAGTGCTGAGCACAGAGGACATCCCAGCTGCATTCAAAGGGACCCTATATTCCCCCTCATTAACCACCCCCTCTACCCCCCACCTCAGGGGGTCATAAGTGCCATCAAAGTTGCATTGAAACGCTCTACCCCCTTTTATCTGGGGTCCTCCCTGGAGGTTTCCTTGAGGTCACCCACTCAGCTGCCTGCAGCCAGACTACCAACATGCACAGGTTCCCACCTGACCCAACCATACTTAAGGCTTGCCAGAAGTAGCTTGCCTACCCACAGCCACCCACCCTCTCCCCACCCTCCCCCTCTCATTTCCTTAGCTAACACCATTCCCTCTGCCTCACCCTAGTTTAGTTTTCCTCACTCCAGCACCCTCAAGCCTGGCCTGGTAGACATGACAGTGGCTAGGCCATTGTAGGCAAGAGACACCATTAGTTCCTGTACACCTCATACCTGCCAGACTGTCAGTAACTAGTGTAGTGCAGCATAGGACTTAACTGTCCTCATGCACTTTAAATATAGACAAAAAAAAAAGTCCATTGCCACTGCCCATTGCCTATGATGCATTGAAGCAGGACCAGGTCATCTGAACAGTTACCAGCTGACAGCAACAGTGATGGTGATACCCCTTCCTCATATAAGTCTCCTCCACCCCCCAAGAAGCCAAAGAAGGGATCCAGCAAAAGGCAAGCTCATTTGATCTACTCACAGAGAGAAGGCTGATCATAGTCAGACCTGAAAAAAAGAGAGAGCATATGTGGGCCTTGCAAATAGCTCCAGAAGAGCTTGCAGAATATGCAGCTGCTGTGAGAACTATTACCAGATGCCATGACATATTTTGTGACATTGGCAGGCTCCTTAACTTCATTGTCATCGGATGAGGACAGTGCAGCTGCATGGGAAAGAGTTCTTTCAAAAGTGTAAGTCTGTATGCTTGTATTCAGATGCATTATCCTAAACTTATCCACAGATCACCTAAATCATGCAAGCAATGTAAATGTACCTATGACACCCTGTTTCAGTATGCCCCAGGTCTTGAACAGCCTTTAAACAACCACAAGAAGAGGGGTGCACTTTGTGAGGTTATTACTGAGGTCAGTCATTGATTTCTATATATTCATTCTTAGTTTCAATTCAATACCCTTTGATGATTTTTCAGATGAATAAAGCAATTCAGGGAGTGTTCATACAATGCTACATGCCTGAAAGCACATGTTGAGACCTACACTGTGCCACACCCTCTGAAGGTGAGCCTCGAGCCACCACTGTCTGCCACTGGGACAAGATCAGCATTCAGTCTGCACCATCCAGTTCTTACAACATTACCCTGCCCCTCAGTATGGAAGGAATATTTTGATGATCCTGTGGAGTACATCTCCCCTTACATTGTTATTTGCCTCAAAAACTCCAAGGAGGTGAGATTGTAATGACTGCCAATGACTTGCCCCTCTTTCTGTGGAGTGGAGATACCCCTGGATGCAACATTGATGATGAAAATGAATATGAAGACCTCTTTTACTGATATTATTTAGGGAGGGTAAGTTCACTCAGTGCCTTGGGATATGGATGTGACTTTGTCATAGGTTATGCATCATATCTTCACAGGGACATTGACTGCACTAGGTGATGCATTGCATTCAACCCATCCACCAAATACCACCCTTCACCAGATGACTTCCATCAAACCTGAACATATTGCCTATAGTTGCTTGCAGGTATGTGAAGTATCCACACATTACATGTAATCATTAAGTGCTCTATTGAGGCACACTATGCTATTACATCACAGACCAAGTCATCTGATATCAATGGGTCTTTCAACTATTGCATGTTTTACTACAATGTTGTTGACATGATCGAAGAGTGCCTTGATAAGGGCTGGGTGGATCACTTGAAGAGATGGTGGAACATGCGAGTATTTGTGCATCTTGGCATTATAGTTGAATTGCAACACTTTGAACAGGTCCTGTTTTAAGAATGAGTTTGGGTGTGTGAGGGTGATGCTGGTCTCACAGGACAATGGCAAAGCTTGGGTGATATTGGATCAACCTCCACACTAAATGACCCTTTAAGTTGAATGCAGGCCCAGATGGCCACATGTACTGTGGGGCACACCAGTGCTGCTAATATTTCTAGTTTTTCCCAAAGCTTGGGACCCCCACCATCAGGTGATTATCCCATTCAGCCACTTGGTCCACCAACTACATGTGGGCCAGAAATGTCACCTTCAGAATCACAGCCACCTCAATGACTATCAACTCCACTCAATCATCCCCACTTGCCAGCAGAATCACAGTCACCTCCATGGCTATCACTGTACACAGGGAGTCTGACATACATTCAGAACCACATGACTATGCTTTGGGATCGAGACTGTGCATGGTATCACCTGTTGGAAGCAAACAAATGCTGATGATGGATGACTCAGATCAGTTTGCTTCCAAAGAACTGCCAGCTATGTCCTCAACTTGGACTAACATGATGAAGGCTAGCAGAAAAGGCAAGGGTCATGAAGTAGCATTCTTGGGTGATGAGGATAAACCAAGCACAGTCTGATGCTCTCTCCACAAGCTGGCACCTGCTGATGATACCAGCATGGGTTCAAAGGCCAAGCTTCAACATTCTTCATGAAAATCCCACAAATAGAATGTGTTCTGGGTGTGTATCAATTGCTTTCTCATCATATTTATGGCTTCAAGGTTGTCCAGCCCCATCATGTGGCTATTCATGCCTCTAACTCACATCACATCCTCATCCCATTGTGTTTTTGTTGATATGGTATTGCTTTTTTCCATCATCATCCATGCTCTTGTCTTACATTCATGTCTTTGATTTTGTTGGAAAAAAGTTTGGCCCATTTCAATGGTGTATTATTTTCATGTGATGTGAATTAGATTGTGATCAGATTATCATGAGAAGCTGGAGTTGTGATTGTATTGCCACTAAATCACAATTTGTTTGCAAAATGTAATGCCTTGTGCCATTGTCTCCATCCTGTTACCTCCATCCACTTTGTTTATAGCTTCACTCATTTCATACTGTTCTTGCACATCCAGCCTACAATTGTCAAATATGCCCATGGAGAAACAAACTGTTGCCTGTGGATGCTGTGGAAAATTATTCAAACTGTCTGGACTTGGACCTCATCACAAATCATGTATCAAAAGAGCTCACAGGGAGAAGGAAGATAGTGTGTATCCTGGGTTACTGCATTGAGGTAAGCATCAGTACTCACTCATTTCACTGTACTGTCATTTTACTGTTTGACAGTCAGTTTGAGCAGCTCTCACAAGCTGCATGAGGGTGATGGTCTGGGATCTGCTGCCAGCGTAGTGCTGGCCCTGGTCTGCAACAAGGTAAGAGTGATATGATCACACCCATTTTTTTAATTGATCTCAATCACTGCAGATGTCAATGAATTTTGGTTCATGCCCATTGATATTGACCTGCCTGTGGATGCAGCTGATGAAGCAAACCATATGTCCTGATCTATTTCAGTGACAGATATCTGAACAATCATATGTTGATGACATTCTAATTGAATACCATCCACATGATGAGAGGCTGCCTGAAAAAAATACCATTCATTGAATTTGCATGGGGTCACAGGCCAAAGCCTACAAACCTGATACTTCCACTAACCCTTGGCATCCATTCCATGTGTGTCTTGACTTTGAATTTTCAGAATTAGTCCTTGAAGCCACCATTAGCAAAGAGCAAATCAATCATTTTCTCAAGTTGATGAAATCAGCCTGCTGTGGAAGTGAGCCATTCACACTAAATGATTATGGTGATCTTTGTAGCATGTGGTGAGCTGCTTCACATCACATGACAGTGGTAAGTGGGTCCTTAAATACTTTCTTTCTGTGCTACTATTTGATCACACTTAGTCTAGTTCCAGAATGAGCCAGTTCATGTAGATGGTGTAGATGGTGGTGTAGGAAAAGCAGAGAGCAGGGCTGGGGATGGGTAGAGATGATCTGAAGGGGAAGATCTTCCAAAGGGGCTTCTATAGCCTGGTGAGAGATACTGTCTGTGGATGTCTGAGACTGTCTGAAGCTGTCTAAACACAGAGAAAGGCCACTCTCAACCTTCTCAAACTCAAACTCGAAACCCAAACTTGAACTCATGACTTGTAACTCAATTGTTAGAGAGGTAAGTACATGCTAGGTAATAAAAAGTGCTGACTAAGCAACAAAACCTCGCACTAAAGTAATAAACACAAGACATGCCTTTGCTTCACTCCAGCAGTCTTTTGTACTATGGTGAAATTTACATGCTGGAATATAAGTATTTTTATAGTAATAATTTGTGGAAGGTAACATTTGTAGTAGTATTGTTGCTGGCAGGATGTAATATGCAAGTGTGATTTCGATGACAAATGCAAGACAATGCAGTATATAGTTGGCCATGGGAGAATACTGGCTTGGTGAGGTCCACACCTACACAATCTAGTGTTAATCCTTGGCAGCTGTTGAAGGTGGTGGTGTATGCAGGTGTGAGAGGTAGTTGATGGTGCAGTAGTGTGTGTCCCGAAGAGAGTGTGGTGTTGAACATAATGCATGGAATGAGGATTTCTTGTACAGCATACAGTTGGTCTTGGTCTTGTAATGTTTTCACAGCCACCAGTCTTGACCTACAGAGGTGATGACCACTCTGCAGGTTTTGGCCAGTCCCTGGTCAAGGGAGAAGTTGTGGATTAGGTGGTAAATACTGCCTATGTGAATATTCAGGGAATGTGGCAGAAGTCTGGGGGGTGTGCGATGAGCGACATAGTCAAGAATGCTTTGGGGCAGAAGTAGACCCACATCATCAGCTTCCATGAGTGAGTCTGCTGTGAGATAGGTATGTTTGTTACCGCTAAGTTGTTGTAGTATGTGGGAGTTGTAGAAGTCAATTTGTTGGTTTGTTGGACATAGTATCATGCACTTTAGACAGTCATGTGGTTTGGCCAGAATTTGGTCAGGGAAGACAAATTCAGTTAGTTCATCAGCATTGGGGACTTTATGGAATAAGTTGGTGGGGACTTGAGGTCCCACACCATCACCTATGGCATCGACAAATTCAGCAAGAATGGGGTCCTCCACATTACAAATAGGTTTGGTCAGGCATGTGATGGAAAAGTATTGCCACAGTGGGGATGAGCAAATTGATGCATCTACAATTTGTTTGCGAGAACTGCCTCATATGATGGGACATGTTTGGCAGAAGTCACCTAAAAGTACTATAGTTTTTCCTCCAAAGGGCATACTGTTTTTCATTATTTTCTGACACATGTTGTTGATGCATGCAAGGACTGCACAGTTTGCCATTGGGGCTTCATCCCACATGATGAGGGATGTTTCCCTGATTAATTGGGCATGACCAGAGTTTGGGCTTATCATAGACAGAAGGAATTCATTGTTTTCATTTATGGGTACCTGGGTATGTTTGGTGCATGGTCAGCATTCGTGTGTGCAATGAAGATGCAGACCTTGAATGTGGAATGTGTTGTTCTTTCCCCAGGATAAAGTAGTGCAGCAGATGCTGCAGTCACCATCAGAAGGACGATGTGTTGCAGAGAATGGAGTTTGCTACATATCATGTTAACTAAACAGGTCTTTCCTCTGCTGGCCTTTCCATTGATGAAAAGTTGTAATGGCTTGCGCTCTACCATGCATGTTATGCTAAGACTGAAGTCTGTAATGTAGGTCAAGCCCAAGTAGTCATTCTACAATGTGATGATCATAACCTTCTGTCTGAAGGATTTATCATAGTTCTGAGTGAGAGCTGGGAAGCTCAAGTTCGAAGTTCTGAGGAACTAGCCAGTAGATTGGGCAGCTCTAGTCTGAGGGTTTACTCTAGACTAGAGGGAACTATATATAGCACAGAGAGAGAGGCCTCAAGGCGACCTCATGTAGCTAAGGGATAAAGGCCATTGGCCAGAGTTCTACATGTGTTGAACATGTGTCAAGAGAAGTTGCTGCTATTGGCCAAGCCAAAGCATGAGTCAATGGAACAGAAAAGAAAGGCATAGAACAAAGCCAACAGTGCCAAGCAGTCAGAAACAGAAAGAAAGTCCCACAGCAGGGCATGAATCGTAACAATGCATTGGACAATGTTGTCAAAGATTTGTTGTTGTTCTCGTGTCATCATTGCATATGAGTTATGTGCATCCATGTTGTGTTGTGTTGGGTTAGATGACCACTTTTGTCATTCATAGAGGATTTCAGTGCATGGTTGTGTTGGCTGCAGAAGACTGAAATCATCGAGGTTTTTGCTGTGTTCTTCTAATGCCTTACTAATAGTCTTGAGCACGAGTTCTTGTGCGATGTCTTCTTCATTGTGGTGGAGAATGAGGAAGTCCATGCAAAGGTCATGTCTGAAGTTTAGCCATAGATTAAATGGTTCTGACACTCAATCGTTGACAAGTAGGTGGATAAACAGATACCGTAGTTGGTGTGGTGTGTACAACGTGTGCACTGCTTCCTGCATAGTATAGTGGGCTTCATCATATTCCATGAAGAGACCAAGTGCCATGGCAGCTTCTTGATATGTAGTAAATTGGTGGTGGTCAACAGATAGAGCATTGCTAAAGGAAAGCACAGGTCAGTGTTGCAATATAGTGCATAAGTAAAAGAGGTCTCCTTGTGACGGATGGACAGGTTCTATGCAACATACATGGGGGTGTTTTATGTTTCACAGCATGATGAACAGTCTGGGGCTGCCAGATGTTGTTGTTCATTCTTCAAAGCAGAGTCCATTTGTTGGGGGTTGGGATGTTAAACAGAAGAGTGTGTAGTATTCCATGTACGTGAGGTCTTCAAAGCTGTCTTATTCCATTGTTGTCATGGAAGCTGCTGATGGGTCTTATGAAATAATGCTGTAAAAGAGATAGGGTACTTCAAGGTCCAGAGTTTCCATAGTATTGATAGTGTGAATGCGAAGTAGGTAGGTGGACAGGAAGAGCCATGACCACAGGATCTTTGTGGGTGACATGGTAACCCAAAATTCGCCAGATGGCCTCCCCTGCAGAGAGGTATCTGCTGTTCCAATAGTCCTCAATTTTGTCAATGGGATCATCATCAGAATTGTTGATATGAAGACTGTAGCATGCATGGTCAGGCCCTAGTATGAGTTAGTATTAGTTGAGTCATGTCATTCATATGGACCTTTGTGAATGTACTTGAACAGATATTGGAAGATGTGTGATGTGGTGGCCACTTCAAAGTTTAGGTGACATTTGAATTTTCATAAGAGAGGCAGGCAGTGGGCTACAATCATTTCATCACCAGGCTGTCATCGTTGATAGTGTATGCGACCATCCACATCAATGGTCATAGTCAGTTGTAGGGGGTGTGGATAGTTGAAGCAGCAGGTGCAAGAGTTGTCTGCCTTCATGATCTGACAGTAGTTGGAGGGGGGGCAGTTGGGGGATGGGTGGTTGTGCATCATGAATGTGTGCACCAGTTGTGTGTTGGATGGATCAGGGGGGATTTCCACACTGACAATGGTGTTGATATCGAGGGGCATCTCACAGTTGGTAGAGTATTTTAGGAGTATGTGTGCATGGGGAGGACCCCGTTTCTGGAATTCAATACAGTGAATACAGTATAATACTCTTCCTGCCCAAGTAAACATAGATTTTAGTGTTTGTAACAGTAAGCATAATTTGCATTTGAATATGCATGCAACAATGACAGCAATGTCAGAGAATGTCTGGCCTGGTTGTAGTTGTGACATGATTTCTGGCCATGCAGTGTTGCATGTCATCATGATGAAAAAAGTAGGATTTCCCAGTGCGGTGGCTATCACTAGGGAGTCTGCAACTTGTGCTGCAGCCCGTTGTTGAGAACCAAGAAAAGAGGCAGGAAGATATATATTTTCGGATGGAGGGAGGTCTTCACAATCCATCAGCTGCACATCTTCACAGCAAATGCATTCCTGGTTATGATGTACAGCGAGCAACAAAAACGTTGCAATGTTTGCAACATTTTGATTATGTGTAAGATATCTTGGGATTGGTTGTGGCTGTGCTAATGCTATAGGGAAGACAATTGTAGACCTTGGTCCCAGCTTTCTATTGGTGGTCTTCCCAAGCTCAGGAGTGGCGTGGCTGTGATGGTATGGGCCAATTACTAAGGCCTATGCATTGCAACATTTTTGTTGCTGACATCATGGTGGATGCAATCTACAATGTGGAGTATGTATTCATGGCAGGAATGCCAGCTATTGATTACATAATATATCCCATGATCAATCCAATGATTTGTCAGCATGTAAACAAAGCCAAACATTGAACTTGCATCATTTATCCTCTATCCTGTACCACAACTCCAAAAACTGCCTATCTGGCTCATCAGGGTTACTCTGTCAGGGAAATGTCAGCAAAATCTGGTCCTCACAGCACTACCATGAGTAGGGTGTATGGCCAGCACCATTTTTTCCTTAAAAAAGCTGCAAAAAGTCACCCCTGTGCTGTTTCCCCCACTGATGCCTGAGAGGTCCTGATGCTAATCCATACTGGGAAAGCTGGAAATTCCATGGAGGTCAGTCTGGCACTTCAGGACATGAGGAGTGAACTAATATGCTCCAAACTAATGTATTTCTGCCAAAGAGAAGGCAGTACCAAGGTTGGGTTGAGCCATAGCCTCCTTTGCACACTGGGTGGTCATGGGTGGGATAGCCTACTGGGCTTCCAGGGTGCAGATTCCTTGCTGCAATGTGTCCCTCAGTGTTTCCATTGGTCACTAATGACCAAATGTTCCTTTCCCAGGCATCCACAGTTCAGTACAGGCCATATTCTTGCTGACCCTTGATGACCACCTAGTGAGCAAAGGAGGCTATGGCTCAACCCAACCTTGGTATCACCTTCTCTTTGGCAGAAATACATTAGTTGGGAGCATATTAGTTCACTCCTCATGTCCTGAAGTGCCAGACTGACCTCCATGGAATTTCCAGCTTTCCCAGTATGGATTAGCATCAGGACCTCTCAGGCATCAGTGGGGGAACCAGCACAGGGGTGACTTTTTGCAGCTTTTTTAAGGAAAAAATGGTGCTGGCCATACACCCTACTCATGGTAGTGCTGTGAGGACCAGATTTTGCTGACATTTCCCTGACAGAGTAACCCTGATGAGCCAGATAGGCAGTTTTTGGAGTTGTGGTACAGGATAGAGGATAAATGATGCAAGTTCAATGTTTGGCTTTGTTTACATGCTGACAAATCATTGGATTGATCATGGGATATATTATGTAATCAATAGCTGGCATTCCTGCCATGAATACATACTCCACATTGTAGATTGCATCCACCATGATGTCAGCAACAAAAACATTGCAATGCATAGGCCTTAGTAATTGGCCCATACCATCACAGCCACGTCACTCCTGAGCTTGGGAAGACCACCAATAGAAAGCTGGGACCAAGGGCTACAATTGTCTTCCCTATAGCATTAGCACAGCCACAACCAATCCCAAGATATCTTACACATAATCAAAATGTTGCAAACATTGCAACGTTTTTGTTGCTCACTGTATGAAGTTTAGACAGGTTTTGAGATTGCAACTGAACATGTCTATGACATATTCATTGCTAAGATGACCGAAAATCTGAAATCTCAGTTCTTGTAGTATGCATGCATGGTAGTGCCACAACTGTGTTGTAGCCTGATCATATTCCGCATCAATGACTGTATCATTATTCAATATATTGGAGGAATGCATGAGTCCCCACCTGAGAGTACCATGTGGAAATAAGAGTGGATACAACAGAGGTTCCCAAAGATGGCTGGTAGTGGGAATGGATTGCATGTGACCAGAGTGACAGCTGGTAGTTAGACATCAGGTGTTATTCTCAGAGGATGAAGTATTATCATACAACATCAATGTGGCGACCTTGTCAGCTCCTGTGTCCTTCAGAATTAACAATGCATTAGGATATTCCTCTGCAAATGAACAGAAGTGTTGTAGTGCACAGATGAAAGGATTGTTCAGAGAGAGTGCCTGATGTACAGTTGTGATCCATCCATCAGGGAGTGTGGCAGCCCATTGGGAATGAGGTACATTCTGCAAAAAGCCATTGAAAAGCAACCATCATACTACAGAATCATGGTGGGTGGGGCATATATGGTGATAAATGTGACCTTAGATACCCAAGAAAGCAGGTAGCATCATCTCATTGGGGAACAGATGTGTAGTCTTGAGGGAGGCAAATGAGAATATGAGATTCAGAACATGAGATAGGGGGGAGATTTGCAGATGCTGCATAAGATGTTCTATTGCAGGAGGTAGTGGAGGGAGCAGGGGAACATCTTGAAGATGAGATCCATTTGGACCACAACAGAAACCAGGACATTCTCCTGTGAGCAAGGAGATGTGACAGTAAGGACACTCATGTTGATGCCCATTGTGAAGAGCACCCCATGTGAGTTGTGGAGACACAACAGAAGTCACCTCCCAGGACGAAGGAAGTTCCAGTGTCATCTGTAACAAAGTATGAGAGTGACATCTTGTGCAAGGTGGAATGCATGTACCTTTGGGAATGCACACTATAATGTGGAGATCTGCAGTTAGTACATGCATCGTCATAAATAGGGTTCTTTGATGACTTGTCCTGGGAAACATTTGAGTTTGAGAGACATTCACCAACATCATTGTTAGCAGAACAAATGTCATTGCAATGGTCATCTTTACATGAAAATTACAGATGCAAGATTGATCAGTGTATGGTATCATTGGAGGTGTATTTCAAAGGCAATATGTTTAAATACATACATGATCAGATGCTGGGATGATTGTCAGCATGGTTAACATGCACTTTACAGAAGATAACTTCTGCATCATATTTTTCTCAGAGAAACATGCGGAAGATGTACATTGTTGAGTGAAAGCAAAATAGAATTGGTGGTTGCAATCATTGACGGGCAGTTCAACATCTGTTGTAGTTAGTGAGTGACATATGGAACATTGGTGACTTTGCAATACTGGAGTGCATGTCAGTGAACCACTTAATATATGTTGTAATAGATACTGCACAGACAATACTCCTCTGTAGTTGTGCCAAGCAACAAATCACATATGCAGTTGGAAATGTTTCTGTAGCGTGATTCAGGATGGGCAATTAGCAACCATATTATCTGGTACTGATGGGGATGACTTACTTAATGAGAGTAACATCCCAATATTGTTGTCGCTGATGACATATGTGACATAGTGTGTTGTTTACTAATGTTATACTGACAACCCAACCACAGAAACTCGTAGAATTTGTGTTGTAATATTGCATATGTAGATAGAAGTCACCTACTGATAGCAAACATATAAGAAAAGAGAATGATAACAGCATTTTTTTATGGCAAGAAAAAGCATGATTCCTCCTTGGGGCTAACACCAATGTCTTCATCCTCGGTAGCATGATCTACCTCCAAGCCTATATTGCATAGAGGAAGTGCGATATGAGATGACAGATGTGCAATGTGATTACAAACATTCCTCATGGAGGGAACAATGAACAAACATGTTGGAGAAAATGGAGAACTAAGTGCCACAAAATGAATACAATGTATTGCTCAACAGAAGTACTAAGAGCATACTTGTCTTCAGTGATGGGACTCTTTCACTTTCCAAGGCTTGATATGTGATCCACATCCATAATGATACTTTTCACATAGATGGTCATCCCTCCACTGGATACAACATCTTTGATAGTGCCAAAGAATTGTATGAGGGAATTATGAGGGAAAGATGAAATATGATATCCAGGAAGCAGACTGTCATCGAAGTTGCACCTGGTATTGACCTGTGAAAAAGAAAGACAAACATTCCAACAAAGACATACATCAGTTTCGATGACATCTTCCCATCCCAAACATACTCTGAACATGACATGGAGGCTAGGCTGTTCCACCCATGTGTGGAAGTAGGAAAAGAAGATGTTACCCTGCTGAGACCGATAACAAAAGGCACTGTCCACTGGGGGAGGATCAATTCATATGCATTGCAAGAAGGATCCCCAGGCAATGGGATGAAGTAAACTGCAACAAGAAGAGCCTGTTCACAGATGGCAGCTGAAGGCAAAAACACCTTGCCAATGATGAAAGCTATTGTGTCATCAGGAACAACAACATCACTGAGTAGACAGTCCATGATGATTTGCACTCGCAGAGAGCCACTGAGAGAGGCATGAATAGCAGTATTGTAACATATATAACAGCTGTTAGATGTTGAACCAGGCTTGAGAGATTGAACTTGACAGCTGCCAGAGACACCAAAAAATCTGACCATGATGAGAGAAGACATGGTTGTACGACTGTCATGATTTCATATGGAGCAGGAAACTTCTATAAGACTACAAAAACAATATAAGATGACATCACAACTTATGCCACACAATAAATAACAAATGAATTTTAGGAGGTGAACACACTGTAAAAAGAGAAGATCAATGGCTGATCCATGAGTCACAGAGAATACATCATACCACACTCATTTATAAATGACAAATGAAGTCACAAAATTATGCCTGTTTTGCTTTTCCCCTACCTCTCAACACAGACATAGCAGTTGTACTTTTTGGGGGGGAGTCATCAGTGGGAGTAATAGAACATGATTGTGATCACAGACTTTGATGTGTTGCCATCATAGATGATGCTAATTCAAGGGCATCACTGGCACTGGGTGCCACAGCAGAGGCAGACAGCACCTTGTCACCTCTGCCAACCTCAGAATGTGTCCCTACATAATCTCTGTGGACAATGTAAAAATGTGTGAATGCACACAACATCAATGAACACACCCTCCTTTAGGGGCCATGGCCATAAACTTGCACTTCTTGGAAACAGAGGAGGGCAAGGTACCCACACTTGTCTTTGATTCCACCACACCAACATTAAGTGCAATACTTTCAAGATCCACCTGAAGCCCCCCTGTTGATGCTGTTGGAGTATTATGCAACCAGGCATTTGTTGGTGCATGTTTACTTGCTTACATAACCACTTTGCATCGCACATAGTAGTAGACTATTTTCCTAGTCCCTCAGTAGCTTGCCAGACTACTGAGGGTGAGTACCATTTACTTAGGTCCATTCCTACTTACTGATACCCTGTAGTTACCCTACAGGTATATACTAATAATATAGTAGCTTGCCAGACTACTGAGGTTACCCTACAGCTCTCCCACAGGTTCCCTCTGCTAAGCAACAACCTCCTTTAGATGCAGCATAAGAAAAATGACCAACATAAAAGATGACTGAATTCTGATTCAGTACTGGAGTCTTGGCCCAATGTGGACATGCGGAGTCAAACACACAACTGCAAGTGACCATAAACAACATACTCATGAACACAAAAGAGATTTAGAACACACCAGATGTTAGAAGTCATCCTAGTGTCATGCATGTAATCAGAAGAAAGCACATCAAACACCTTGGATGTCCCATCTGCTAAGGTCCACATATGTATGTAGGAGCAGTGACAGAGCCCAAACTGACAACCATAGGATAAGGAAAATCAGGGACACTGTGTTCATAGTTGTCCAGACTGGGATCACCAGGTACAGCTATGATGGAAATACCCTCCAGGAGAATGGGATCCTGCAGCACACCAGCAGGTGTGGACATCTTTGCAGAGATGAATGCCACAGTATTGTCAGGAAGGGCAACATCATTAAAAGGACTGTATACACGAAGCATCACAGGAAAAGTGACACCAGAGGTACATTGGATAGTAGTCTTGTAGATGCAGTGATATGTGGTGACAGATGACCCAGTCCTAAATGTCTTCACACGGTCTCCGTTCGCAAGCACAAAGAACCTGAATACCATGCTAGCAGACATCAGTGGTGAGAAATAGACAGAGAACCATGCACCAAACAGCAGGAGATCCAAAATATATCCAAGATCAGGAGTGAATGCCATATGACATCACCTCATCAAACAATGATCAGTATTGACACCCCAAAAAAATACCTTGAGACATAGGGGTAAAGGGAGAAATGTCATATACAGTATGATGATGCAAACACAGTATGCTGCCAATGCCCACAAAGAGCAGAAGCTGAAAAAGCCGAGAACCAAACAACTGCCCACAGATATATGTTAGATGGGAATATAGGAGTCAATGCCGTATGACATCACCTCATCAAATAACAATTGCCATTGACACAACCAAGGAACATCTAGTGAAATGGGCATCAAGGAAGAAACATCATATGCAGCACAACGACACGAACACACAACGCCGGCAACGCCCGGGAGGAGCAACATCCCAAAATGCTCAGATCCAAACAACCAGGCACAGATACATGTCATATGGATAATATAGTAGTAATATAATAAGTGGAAAAGCAAGTTAGAAATATGAGAAACAAAGCATAAAGATAAAATCTCCTGGTAGGGAAAACCCATTCCCTACATCCACAGGTCACTTGAGAATTCAACCGTCCTTGGTTGCAAACTGACAGTACAAGCTCGCAGGTGCCAATGGGGACAGGTAGCAGATGGGCTCGCCAAAGGACGATCGCTGCGCGGGACTTCATGAGACTTAAGGAGACGGTGAAGGAAAGTGTGGGGAAGATGTAGGAAAAGGAATCGAGTGAATCCGTGCACCACAGCCCGAGATATCAACAAAACCGGCCCGAGACACCACAGCGCACGAAAATCCAGATTTCTCGACAAGGGCTGCGCGAATTGCGACACGAGGTATACCATTCGAAAGCGCTGATCAAGTAGTATCACGCCCCAAAAACGCGAAAGGCGAGACGAAGAACTGAGGGAGATACGATGTAGACAGTGCGTAGGCCAGCATGAGAGGTTGGAAGAGGAGGCCACCACGCAACAACCACTGACGCAATCGATACGAAATCGTGGATAGTGGTAGAGGACGCCTAGGAAGAGACGGTAAAAAGAGAACTAGACCGATTGACCTGCCCAGTCCCGAGATATCCGCCAAGTTGCCTAGTACCCCTTCCATACGCAGAAACTCTCATATCTCCACAACTGTCGAGCGGGTAGGAACGAAAAGGATATCACCAGGTAGGTACAGGCAAGCAGTTCCACCGTGGCAAAAAGCGAGAGGCGCGACGCCAAAATGAGTGAGATGCACGATCCTGACCTCGTCACCCTGCTCAGACACAAAAACCCAAATAACTCCACAACAGCGAATGCGCACGCTACGTCTCGAATATCATCTGCTAGATGTCGTCTAGGGGATCTACATCTGAAAGAAGCGAACGATTCGGTGCAGAATTACGTGAGTTATGGCCCAAGCGAGGTAGGGGCTAGGAGGGCGGCATTGCGTCGGTGAGGAACTGCTGGACAGAATCATACGAAACTTGGAGAGGTGATAGTGACGCCCGAGGAGAGTTGGGAGAACGAGGAATTAGGGAAAAATGCGCACCCGTTCCCAAGATATCTGCCAAACTGTCTCATAGCTCTCTGTACACTGAGAAAACCCATAACTCCACAACAAATGAGCACATCCCTTTGAAGGAGGTATCCCCAGGTAGCTGTGAACAAGTAGAACTACCATGCGAGAAGGCGAGAGGTCCGGCACGAAAACGAGCGAGATACAGGGTCCTGACCTCCCTAGCCTGTTCTGACACAAAAACTCAAATAACTCTAAAGCCGTGAATGCGCAAGCTACGTCTTGTATATCGTCTGGTAGATGTCGTCCAGTAGAGTCACGTCTGAGAAAAGCGGGCGATTCGGTCAAGAATTGCAAGAGCTATGGTCAAACCACAGTAGAGAGGAGGAGGGCGGCATCACGTTGGTGAGGAACCGCTAGGTGGAACTCTATGCAACTTCGGGAGGTGGTAGGGATGCACAAGGAGAGTTGGGAGAACGAGGAACCGGAGAAAACGGCGCACCCAAACCCAAGATATTCCAAATTTCGTCCTACAGTGCCTTTCTTCAGGGATTGGGCGAAATCTCCGGTTGCGCTGAGGCCGCTGCAATGAAAAGTACACCGTTAGAAAGCTCTCGTCGAGTAAAACGTAAATCCCGATTTGTGAGAGGGACAGGTGAGTGTTGGTCGAGATATTGCGTCAACGAGGCAGGGGACAAGGGAGGCGCGCGGCTGCCTGACACTCGGCAAGGGGAGACTTCATGAACAATATATTCATAAAAAGAAGAATAAAACACAATAAAAGAAATCCCAGTGAGCCAAGGTGGCCCTATATCGACTCAGTACACCCTACGAGAGGGCTGGGGTGTACGACTGCGGCTGTACTGCCTTCTCAAGTGTGCTGGTTCCCAACTACTCTGAGATGGCCGGCTACTGTAGGTGCTGGTAGTCACCACTCTGTCAAGCTCCCGGACCAGAGTGGGTTCCTCTCTCAAGCATGCCAATAAACATGAGTATGCGAGTGACAGCGCAGGTGGTGAAGAGCGGCAGGGATAGTAGTCGCGGGAATCACAGGAATCACGGCTGTGGGAACTGCTTGAATGTGAGCGCAGACGTCTATAACCACAGCTGGATGGACTCTCAAGGTACGAGAAAGATGGCGAATGTGGGCGGCCACGGCCACGAGAGCGAGAGCGAGATCGACCACTAGAATGAGAACGGGAGCGGGGTCAGCCACGAGAGTATCCTGTAGGTAAACTACGAGGAGGTGAACGAGGGCGGCACAACGAGGCATCGCTCGAGCTCGAGGACGTGCTAGGTGTTCGAATGGGGACCTGGGGTTGTGCCGGCGCTGAGTGATAACTCGGCCCTTCCGCTGAGAGTGGCGCACACAACAGTCGTTCCGAGGGGGTATTGGGGTGCACTAACCAGCAGGGCTGGGACACACCTAGTGAAACCCTTTGGGTCTGCGGCATTTGACTACCCACATCCTCCAATGGTAGCCAGCCTGGACTCGGAGGAGGAATCTGAGTGTCCATAGACTGATTTCCTAGATCCCAGCATGCCAGACGGTCCTTGAGAGTGCGCCCAGGTACTTCTCACGGTATCTCTTGCCCGGTAGGGAGTACAACACAACCTTTCACAATTGGACACTTTCCTGCGGGCAAATATTCCTTGCATGAATCACAGTTGGCTCGAATATGACCTTTCTGACCACAGAAAAAGCAAAACGAGTACAGCCAACGGGGTGAGCGACTGTCCGAGGTGGGTGGTGGCTGCACGCGTGAATTACCGGCCCCGAGGGGGCCTCGACAAGTCTTGAGAAGTGATTTCGCAGCTGTCACGACTCGAATTATGTCATCGAGGAACCTTTGAAGGTCTTCGGGGCGCCGAAGGTAGCTTGAGGCTTCGGAAGAACCACTACTTGGGGTGTTCATGCCTTGCCACAATGACGTCAGGCAGGGACTCGAGTGATTATAGCAATATACGAGGGAGTATTTTCAGAGAAAAGATGAGCACGAGAGCGAGACCGAGGGTGAAACTGATAGAATGCGGGCAAAAACAGAGCAAACAAGACCTGAAACTGCAAAAAAAATGAGACTGAACCTGATGAGACTGGGTACCAGACTAAGACAGAAGCCCCTCGCGGTGGGCTCCAGTTGTAGGAAAAGCAGAGAGAAGAGCTGGGGATGGGTAGAGATGATCGGAAGGGGAAGATCTTCCAAAGGGGCTTCTATAGCCTGGTGAGAGATACTGTCTGTGGATGTCTGAGACTGTCTGAAGCTGTCTAAACACAGAGAAAGGCCACTCTCGACCTTCTCAAACTCGAACTCAAAACCCAAACTTGAACTCGCGACTTGTAACTCGATTGTTAGAAAGGTAAGTACATGCTAGGTAATAAAAAGTGCTGACTAAGCAACAAAACCTCGCACTAAAGTAATAAACATATAATAAGTGGAAAAGCAAGTTAGAAATATGAGAAACAAAGCATAAAAATAAAATCTCCTGGTAGGGAAAACCCATTCCCTACAGTGGCTCTCATGAATTCTCCATGTATTATTGTTCACTTTCAGACTGGGCCTTTGACCTTCTTAAACACCCTGGCATCAGTCTGCATTTCATCTTTGATGCAAATTGTTTTTTCAAGTTTGATGGCTCCTCTTTTGTTTGCTTTATTGACAAACCATGGCTGGCTGATGAGTTTTGGAATGTACAAGTGCATATGTATATTAAGTAGCTGATCATCACAAATGATTAGTCTGATATTTCCAATCCAGACTGCCTCCAGATGGAAAACTCCTTCCATTTATGTATTTTGTATGCTGCCAAAGCAAAACTGTCATCATTTGGGTGACAGAAGGGGTACCCTGTTGTTGCTCAGCTTGCTAACCTGCCAACTTGGATTTGGAATGGTGAAGGCATTGGGGGTGGTCACATTGTTGGATGGCTACCAATTGTACATTTGTCACTCATTCAACTGTTGCCTTAGTATTATGCACTCTGGGATAGGTAAAGGAAGAGAAGGAATATTCTGGGAAACATTGGTTTGCAAATTTCAAGATCTGGCATGAATCCTTCAAGAAGATTTTGGGAACAATTGAGCAAGAGTCAACAATGGGCTCATGGGTAAAATGTTGGGACAGTATTGCACACCACTTCTTCCCAGTGGTCCTCATCCTGTTGGCTGATTACAAAGAACAGTTCATACATCTGTAAAAAAGGAAATGTGCTGTAGAGCATAGCTGAATTACATAGTCTTTATTATACACTGTTGTAAACTGTTGTAACTGCCACACCATGGTTTACTACTGCATACAACATCATCTACTGAGTGCCCTGGACTTTCCTAAGAAGCTACCATAGTTTACTGACTCAAGTTGGGGATCCAGATAGTAAATTTCTACAGACCAGGTTACTTAGTACATTGCCTATTGAAAATTGTAAAGCACCAAACAATGTGCATTGAATGGCATCACATCATAAACTGTAATGCATTGTATGCACATCACACCTTGCACATCCACACTACACCATCCGGGTGATGTCCTGGCGACTTAGTGCGAGAAATTTCCAGGTGGCAGTGCGAGGACCTGCCCAAAATGGAAGGCCGGTCATGCCCTGAGCAAGTGACCGTATTACATAATGTGAATGTGCATTCAAATCTGCCAAGTCCCCATCCCACAGCATCACAGTCATGGTCACATGAGTGACAATTTGTCAACTGTTCTTTGCTTCCCCCCACCTCTTTCCTTGCCCATGGACTTCCTGTTCTCTGTGTCCACAACCACTTCAAGGCCATGCATGTCAAAGATGGGCTCAAGGCTAGCCACTACAGAGCATAAATGTGAGTATGTTGTCTGTTTGAGTCTGCTAGTACTGATTGTTGTACTCTGAGCCTGTCATCTACCCCCCATCCTGAAAATTGACTTCTCAAAGGATTCAGGTAGGAAAAGTCCTGTTCTCACTGCTGAGCAGTGGGGTTTCTATGATGTCTTCTTCAAAGTGAGTATGATAACATCACCATTGGACTGTGACCCTGGGTTAACATTTGCAGGATGTAGTGGCCACTGAGGATAATTCTACCTGCCCCCACCCCTGCAGTAATCCATTGCAGAATGCCTGTGTGTGACATTTCCTGCCGCACCACTATGTGTAACCTGTCCATGTTGGCTCTCATACCATGTGCCTTGCATGATTCTGCAGTGGGTGCCCATTTATAAGACATAGGATGGCAGGCTTGGTTCTCCACCAACAGTTTCCTTTCTTCGGTTCCCTGCATCCTCACAGCTGCCCAACTGCTCCATTGACATGACTAATGTCTTAGGTGTTCTTGTCATTGCTCGCAATGGTGACTGCAATGAGTTCTACCAAAACCCTAAGACTTATGAGCCTCAATCTGTCAAGAGCGCTCCTCTTGGCGCTGTAAGTATATCCTCATTCCTCCTTTCCATACAGCTCAGCTTGTAATCATGTAATTTATCCTAGGTCGAGTCTTTCCAGTTGGGCTCTTTCCTCCGTTTGGTCTACCTGAACCCTTCATCCCTGTCCTACATCACCAACATGAAGATGGACCTCATCAACACTCATGCAGTCCACTTCTATGCCAAGGCCAGTGGTGAGGGTCCCATTATCTTCGATTCTGCCATTGCCCTCCTCCAAGGGCTCTTCCCTCCTACTCCCAAAAACAAAATCACCCTTGCCAACGAGACCACCATTGTTGCCCCACTCGGTGGATACCAATATGTCCCCATCGAGACCATCGAGCCAGGCAATGACCACACCCTCGAACCCTGGACAGACTGCCCCATATGTACATGTGTTTATGACCACTCAGAGTGGTGTGGCTAACAGATGTGATACTCACATGCCATCATATAGGCCTTCAAAGACCATATTTCCAAGGTCTACACTTCTTCGGAGTTTAAGGAGAAGGCTAAGTCTGCACAGCTGTTCTTTGGTGCCATCAGGGACTACATCTTTGGTCGACCCACCACATTGGAGAGGCCAGTGGTGAGGGTCCTGTCATCCCTGACTCTGCCATTGCCAGCTGTATAGATTGTATTTGTTACCCTTCGAATTACACAATTTTGATGCCTACATTACCTGCTACTTGCTATATAGTGTGATGAAAGAAGTGGTGAAACACTTGCAGCTTACTACATAGTACAATGTAGTGTGGTGGCATGTGTGCAGGCCACTATGTAGTACTACATAAGGGAGGGAAGACTACAGTTACTACAAATGCAATGTTGGCTACATAGTGCTACATTGCAATTCCTTTTTTTACAGATGTAACTGGACCAACCTAATAATCATTCACTGAGGTCTTTACATCTAGAGCAGTCATGGCATTCATGCATGGTGTCAAGTCAAACCTCCCTTGTCCTGTATGCCTCATCCCCTGTGGTGACATCTCAAAGTTTCCTGCTCAATGTGAGCTTCATACTGCTGAGAAGGTTGTAAAGGTGTTGCAGGAGGCATGATCATGGGACACCACTGAGAAAAGAGAAAAGGTTTTGATACAGCAGCATCTTTGGGATGTTGAGGTAAGTTCCTCATCCATTTCATTCACTTCCTAATCTGTGCTAGAATGCATTTTTGGTCATTACCAACACAGACATTTATCATGCACTGTCTTGGGACCAGCTCCACACAAACTTCATGGGAAAGTTTGGTGATCACCTGTGGTCAGAGCTTCTCAGGATTCTTGAGAAGGCTGGTCATCAAGTCATGACAAAGGTTGAGAAGAAGTAAGTCTATTGTGTGGCATGCTTGTAGATGTACATAAATGTACTGACAAGTTTCAAGTTTCAGTGCTATGCCACACTGGCATGGTCTGAATCATTTTGATGAAGCACTCTCCATCTCATACACTGATGGCCAAAATTGGAGGATCTGTCAAAGGTATGCATGCATCTGACACAAAGTTTGATTAGTGAATTCCCATATATTCATAATGCAGATGGTTGTGTTCACATGTCATGATATTTTGTCTCCTACAGAGAAAGAGGGCTACCTCCTCCTTTGTTGCCTATGTGCCTACATTGAATTTGATTTATACACAGCACTCGAGCTACACATGACACAACACTTGTGGCAGGCTGAGAGGTGCTTGCAACCTTTAATATCTTGATGCAGGTAAGTCTTGTAGTGATGGTTTTACAGCAGTTTGCAAAAGTTCATGGAAAACCCAAAAATCTGTTTCAACAGCCAATAAAGACCCTGGACACAGCCCTAGTCACATTTAGTAGATAGTGTTATTAGTCAGTGTTGGTGGCCAAATACACCAAAAGTACTTTTTGTTGAATGCTCCTACCATATTGCTGATTGATTGAACAGAAAACAAAACTCCTCTCATGCCTTGCAAAGGCATCTCAGATGACCTAAAATGTCATGTTCCAGTCCTCTACTATGAGGGCTACACTGTCAAGGATATCTGCCACATCCTCAGTATCAAGAAATCCTTAGTTTACAAGGTCCTCAACCAGTATCAGCAAATTGGTTCCATTGGAAATCCTCACAGGTACTCATACATGGTGGGTCACCCTTGTTCCCTCAGCCAAGATGACTGCACCTTCCTTTCTGCCATCATCCACCACTAGAGATCCATATACTTGGATGAGTTGCAGAGTGAGCTACAGCTCAAGCACAATGTCCAGGTCACTCTTTCAACACTCTCCTGCACCCTCCAGCATCTAGGCATTACTCACAAGGTAATTTTTGCCCATGCCTACAAACAGAATGAGCTACTACCAGCTATGTACATGAACCAGATCACTGAAGAATCACCTGATGCCAACATGCTGATGTTTGTCAATGAGGCTGTGAAGGATGAGCACACAGTATTCAGGAGATATGGGCATTCATCCTGGGACATTCATTGTGTCAGTCAGAGGTGCTTCATCCATGGAATGTGTTACTCTATCATTCCTGTTCTTACCCTCAATGGAATCATTGCCTATGACATTATAGAAGGTCCTGTTGATACAGAGTGATTTCTCAAATTCCTCAAAGAACAAGTGGTGAGTTTAGAATCTTATACTAGTCTTCTTATCATTTTACAATCTGCACAGATGCCCTTCACCAATCCTTATCCTGGCCCTTGCAGTGTCCTTGTAATGGACAACTGCTGCATCCACCACAGTGATGAAGTCTGTCATCTAGTGGAAGAGCAAAATTGTAAGTTGATGCCAACCTAAATAATGAATAGTGTTGATCATTTTTCTAGTTTGTAAACTCATCTATCTGCATTCTCCACCATCAAAAGGGCTTCCAGGTACATAGTCTGATGTACTTATATTTTTTCTTGTTGCCACTGTGCCAATCTCAGTTGTTGTGCACATGTGATCCCTGAAGTCAACAAAAAAAGTTTAGATGTTAACTAAGCTAGCTATGACATCAATTTGCTGCAACAGACAAATGTGAAGTCAAAAATGAAAAAAAGGAGCACAGCATGGGAAAAAAATGACCATGGCCACTGCTTCTACATATTGCAGAGATAAAAAAAATTGTGGTCACAATCTGCAGGCTCACCATTATCATTGCAATACTGCTCATATGAGACATGGTTCTTGGCAGGTCACTCTTGAGTTTTGACAACAGAGGTTGATGTAACCATGTCACTTTGCTTGTGCTTTGCATTGGGGCCATTCCACCATGCAGCACTTCCTTTCTTCAAGCAGATGACATCACCAGCAGAGATACCAAGGTTGGAGAGAAATTTGTTGTCCTCATCCTGTAAAATGTCCAGCCCAATCCCATGCAGTTCAAGTGCAGACTTGTATGATAAAGCATAGTGAACCCTGAGGCTTGTTTTGGCATACTGGTGGAAGTGGGCAAGTTGAGAGGGAGAGGGAATAGGTGGTGATGACATGTTGGCTTCCTGACTTTGAGGAGTGTGTGGTATGGCAGAACTCACAGGCATTGCTGACTGGCCAGTAAGGAGGCCAGATTGGGTGAGCATCTGTAATAAAAGCACTGAAGTCAAAGAATTGATATCAACAGATGGTGATGGTGAATGGGTTGGCACCTTGCATGTGGGGTGGAGGACCAGCACTTTGTGTTGTCAAACAATGGAATATTTGGGGGACATTGAAAGACAATCTTCAGTCATACAGTTGACAATGTGAACCAAAAACTTATGAGTGCAAGACATCAATCATGGATCATAGCAGGGGTCAAGGGAATGGCTCCAAGGGGACCAATGTATGTGAGCCCATCATCATGTTCCTTCCTATATGCTGTCTCCAATTTCAAGTGCCACTGAGCAAGACAATGGTCAAGGTCTGCTTTCCTAGTATGGCTTTGACTTTCCTGTAGTCTTGCTGTTAGCCATTGTCATTGAAATACAAATATACATACAGTATCACCATCAGTGCTGGGTTCAGAGTCATTCCCAGACCCAGTGCCAGCCACCAGCAAGAGTGGGGAAGCTTCTCAATGTGTCACATGTCAATGAAGACCTTCACAGCAGGTAGGATATCATCAGAAATCTTCTTCACCATTTCCTTGTGAGGTAGCCCTCAAGCACTTTCAACACATGTCATGTGATGTGACCAGGTGTGACACAGGGTTAGCAACAGACAAGAGCACTGCATGCTCTGGATTCTTGGTCCCAAAATAGGAAATGTAATGCTCTGAACTTTGGATTAGTAAGTGGATTGCAGTATGAGTGTGTGGTATCATACAAAGTAAATTATGGTACTGGGCTGTGGTTCCTATTTGTTTACCTTGGCATTATCAAGCTCTTCTAGGATAGTTGATGGCAGGACTCAATGTCCACAATATTTCTTTGCTGCCCAAGCTGCTTGTTTCCCATTCAACCCCTTATGATAAGCATCCATAAAGTGGCAAGATCAGATTGCAAACCTAGAAATGTTTTAGTAGCCCATTTCAATATACACATATGTTGTAGAGCTGCTTACTTTCACATGCTATCCAATGGTACTGAATCCAGTGCCTTTATAACATTTGCCTCCAGGTCTGAAGCCTTTGATGATGGTGGATAACAATGATAAATCTATTTAGCATACCTGCAGCACTGCTCCATAAAGTTCAATTCACAGTGAAATTTTGGAAGAAAGATGATCTGCAAACCTCTTGCTCTGCATGTGGATTCCAGAATTGTTTCAACATTAATAAAATCAGGCTGGTTGAAGAGAATGTGTTGACAACAACAAGTAGTTGCAGCAGGTGCACACTGTTTGCACTGTGCCTTCAAGTGTGTAACATCAAAGCCTTGTTCCATCAAGATCTGGGCCATCCCCTTGAACTTCCCTGCATGTTTGTGTCCCTCAGGCCAATAGAACTCCTGGGTGGCACCATTGAAGAATCCATTTGAGATCTGAGCCTTTGTTGTCAGGATCCTTCCATCGGAACCCAGCACAACCATGCCATTTGCATCCTGGACTGGCACATCAACCCCCCATGCTTTGCACCCCTTGGGCATGTTGCATGCAGAGATGGAAATATCAGGTCATTTCATGTGAGTAGGTGCATTATCAAAGATGAACACATGATCATCATGCTGGTAATATTTTTCCAAGGGTTTCCTTTGCTTTTTCAGCATGGCAGATGATCTCATCATTTGAAAAGTACCCATCCCAACCTTTACCTGCATGGAACAAGACCCTTGCTGACTTGTTTTGATCAGGTGAGTGCAGCCACCCATGATCAGCTGACACAAAATCAGTGATCATCAGTGATGACCCCTCCCCTTTTGGTCGTGGTGTTGGTGTTTCAGTGGCATGTACCCATTGCTTTTTGTGATGATCATTGGCATAGAATGTAGATTCACCATGGAACCAGACCACTATGTGATTCTGTGTGTCTGTCACTTGAGAAGACTCCTCCACTAGTTTCCCCTCAATCACTGACCACCCTCACATCCATGGCTCAAGTGTGTACCATGTGGGAAGGAAAACCTCTTGTCAGTATGTGAATACATCATACCTTTCATGGCCATCAACATATTGTCCTCTATGAGCCATGCTCCAATGAAAACCACATTCATTCATCCACCATTCTGCCATTGCAGGAGAGATTAGTTTCCTAAGCCCATATTGCTTCATCACATCTGACCATCCCAGATAATCAATGATTGCAGTTGCCATCACATACTTTCCCAGGGATTGAAGGTGGGTGAGAAGTTCTGATTTCAAGTCTTCATCATGGATCCTAGATTTCATCCAGGTACCCCCACACTTGCTCAGTGGTAAGAAACTATGATCCAGAATGAATGCTGTCAACCATTCCCTGACTTTCCTCAACAGGTATTTTCCATGTCCAATAAGCTTGGCAGTTTTCAGTGCAGCATTAGTCCATGCATCACCATCCACATATGCATGGAGGAAGTATTGCATCCAGGTTAAACAGTTTACAAGGGATGTAGTGAGTCTATTTGCCTTTTGTCCTTGCCCACTTGCCCTTGGTGGTTCTAAAAGCCTTTTGAGGTCAGCCAGTGCACATTGTGCCTCATTAACTGTTGGGACAGTTGGCTGAGTACTATGAGTGAAATAAGACTCAGGAGATGTGTACTGTGACATGTCTTGGAGTCCTGGTGTATTGAGGTAAGTTGACTGGGTCTGGGGTGGAATGGCTGGACAAGCCATTGCCAATGTAGATGGATCACTAGTGGTTTCATTGGCAGTAAGGTGTGACACAAAGAGTGCTACAATAGTATCTACCCAATGTGACTAGGGCTGCATCCAGGGTCCTTATCAGCTGTCAAAACTGATTTTTGGGTTTTCCACAAACTTTAGCAAACCACTGTAAGTACCCTCTCAGTGACCTTGAAGGTAGTGTCAGGGTAATGAGTAGTGGAATGAGTCCATGATTGCATTTAGAAGTGCACCTGTAGGTTTGGGAGGGGCAGCCAAGGGCACTGGTTCTTAAACAGTACATAGCAACAGGTTCAAAGCAGGCCAATCATATCCACAGAGGCATCAGTAATTCATCCTTTCACAGAAAAACATTGGAGTGGTTGAAGTTCAGCATATCCATAGTGGTAGAGGAATCACATGTAATGATGTTTGCAAAGTAACAACTGAACCACAGTAGCTGAGGGCTTCATGTCAGCAGACACCTGTAGTAGTAGAGGTAGCACAAGTGATGAGAACAACCCCAACCATGCAGGGATGGAAGATTCATGAAACTGCACCTTCATATTGGTAGCAGGGTGTTGGGTATGGGAGGAAATGGTGTGGGTGAGACAGCACATGAGAGACACATATATGATACTGAAGGCAAAGTCAGTCTTGGCCATGAAGTAATGGAGGGAGAAATGCCTTACTATGAAGAGCAACATATAACAAAGCAATGTAGTATGCACAGGAGAGACTTATGACAATAATGAGCCATAAATGCCTCTTGAACCAGTACCACCACCATCCCCCCATGGCAAAAACACCTCCCCCCCCAAGCATCACTGCTCATCAACAGACCCGTGCTCGATAAGACTGTCAGACATAGGCAAATGGTACCATTCTTTCCCAAAGGGCACCTTCAAGGCCCGCTTCTCCCCTCCTGCTGCTCCAAGATTTGTTCTTAAACATCTTACTACTCACCCTCTGACTTGGACTTGGACAACCAAGGAAGGCCCTAACAAGGGTCGCTCCTTCCAAGTCCCCACCATCCCTATTGTATGTGAGAAGGCTGCTCCCAAAGCTATCCACTGGATAGTGGCAGTTTTCCACTCGTTTAAAACCCACCTCAACCCTGTCGCACTTGACTCTGAGTCAGGCAAGGTGAAACAAGGCTGGCTAAGGCTCTACTAAAACAATCTGTATGTCCACCTTCAAGGACAAATGAAAGCAACTACAGCACCCAAATGACCCCCTCCCACTCAGTCCCTAAGCCACCCTCCACCCACTGCTCCCCACCTGGGCCCCCCCACCACCAAGAATGTTCCAGAATCTGAGCTTTCCAAACTCTGCAAGGAGATTGCCGACCTTTGGAAGAAGTTTAACAATTACATCATGTCCCACGAGGCATGCTGCCTGTGCCACAGCAACCCCCACTCTGAAACCTCATCTGAGGTATCTGACTCACCAAACCCTGTCACCATATACATGTTAAATAATGATGGGTCAATGGAAGTAGATCCCAACCCCCCCTCCTGGCTTGTAATGGCTCTCGGTATCCAGGACCTCCCTTCCACCTTCCAGGGAAACCAGCTTGCTCCCCCTCCCCTATCTGATCAACTGTTCCCTCATGGAACACTCGAAGTCGTCAAACTGATCTTTGACGGTGCCTCCCCCCTTTACCTGGGAACCCACAGAGATGGGCAGCTCTGGGTTTCCACCACTGCTGAGCGAGGCATGGTCTCCACCACTTATAAACTACCACATGACCCTTCCACACCCACAATCCCTCCCAAGAGGAGGTAGACTTAACCACCCCACCACCCTCCTCTTACCGCTTCACTGTAGTGCTCACTCCACTTCTGCTTTGCTTAGGTCCCCCTTCGCCTGTCTGACTACTCCTCAGGCAGTTTGCTGAGTGCGATAGTGCTCAGTTTTTGTAGTACAGTACCGCGTTGTTTACCCCCTCTCCCTCTTACTGGACAGTGTTAGCTAGTGTATTGCGACATAGGACCTCTTCAGGTCCTCAAGCAATTAAATTTGGATCCAAAATAATAATAATAATAATAATAATGAGCCATAAATATTGACCCTAGGCACAATGAATGAAAGAAAGAAACACACTTTACTATTGGCAGTGGGTATACTGTTATGCTAAGACTGAAGTCTATAATGCAGGTCAAGCCCAAGTAAACATTCTACAACATGATGGTTGTAACCTTCTATCTGAAGGATTTATCATAGTTCTGATGGAGAGCTGTTAGGCTGAAGTTTGAAGTTCTGAGTAACTGTCCAGTATATTGGGCAGCTCTAGTCTGAGGGTTCCTCAGGACTAGAGTCAAGTATATAGTACAAAGGAGAGGTCTCCAGGTCACCTCATGTAGCTAGAAAAAGAAAGGCCATTGGCCAGAGTCCTACATGTGTTGAACATGTGACAAGAGAGAATACTGCCATTGGCTGGGCCAATGTATGAGTCAAGAGAACAAAAAGCAACATCATAGAACAAGACAAGTAGTCACAAACAGATGAGAAAGGAAACAGTGTCCCATGGTGAGGCACAGATCATAACATATACTGTAAGGGCAGGTGAGGCAAAGAGAACAAATATCCTAAACTGTACAGGTAAGGGAGTCAGCTGTGGTGGAAGAACAGAGACCCAATACAGATCTCAATACCAGACAGAGCAATCATGTATGTACAAAGTAATTGTCCTTGTCACTGTCATACCCATGCCTCCTCTTATGTGGACACCCTTGATAGACATATTCCACAACACTACTTTCATCAGTGACTGTATATATAAAGCAAATACACCTGCAGCACCTCACCTGTGATGTGTTCTTCCCTGGGGCAAAGGCACTGTTTCTTCCTCAGATTCTTCTGCATGATGTTTCCTATATCACTTGTGTGATGACCACCATCATGTGGAACTGGGGGGACTGTCAGGGCATCCTCACTTGTGAGCATTCACATGGGCTTGCTGGGTATGTGAAGTTTGGAGCAGCTGGGAGATCTTCCCTGCTGTTGAGGCTGCATACACACAGGCCATCCATGTGAAGTCACAGAGTGGCTGGGAGATAATCCATGTCAGCAAGACTTAGGATGCATATTCTCACACATGACAGGTAAATGGGAACCTCCACATGAATGTGCATCACTTCTTGTATGTGATGGTGATGGTCTGGTTGGGGGAGAAGATGGGGGAAGGGGTGAAGGTGGGGATGGTGAAGCATCACTGCAGGAGGCTGATCCATTTCCTCCAGAAGTCCTTTTAGGAATGCTTGTGGATCAGATAGAAGGTGCAGAGGCTGATTGAATGTGTTGATGATGAGTGGAATATCAAACATCTTCAGATCTGCATTCCTGGAAACTTCAAGCTCCTCTGGTTGATTTGTAAGTTCTTGTATGTTGTGCTCCATAGATGTGAAAGTACCTGATGTCCAATCTGCAAGGTAAAATGAAGACCCAGGCACTGGTACCAAGCCTTCATCAGACACATCTTCATCATCATCATCATCATCATCATCATCTACAGGTGCCTCTAGTGGATAGACAGCACCCATCTCTTCCTTCAAGAAGGGCACAGTAAGGGAATGGAGCTCATCAGCATTTAGGCACTTCACATTGAAGTCAGCACTGATTGCACAGCACTTCAGTCACCCCCTCTTGAGGACCTATTAGGTTGACATATTTCTATAGATGTTCATACCTTATAGGTATCAACTGGTTGGGTACTGCCAGTGCATGCTAGAGAAAGGCCAGGGCATGGAGATTCTCCAGAACCACCTATGAAGCGCTGGAGAAATATGTTTGTACAGAGTGCCTGGGGTCCCCATTGGACTTTCTCCAGGCTAAATGGACCTCTGCTCAGGGTGGTTTTGGACTGTCTTCAGGCTAAATAGACCTACTCCCAGGGCATTTTTGGGCTTTCTCCAGCATAAATGGACCTCTTTGCAGGGTGGTTTGGGACTTTCTCCAGGCTAGAGGGAGGGGAATCTCCAGGCATTATTGGGGAATCTGCAACCCATGTTGGAGAATCCCCAGGCAGTATTGAAAAATCCCCAAGCCATGGTGGAGAATCCCAGGCAATTTTGGGGATTCTCCAAGCCATGTTGGGGAATCCCCAGGTAGTGTTGGGGATTCTCCAAGTCATGTTGGGGATTCTCCAGGCAGGGTTAGGGATCCACCAAGCAGGGTTGGAGAATCTCCATGCAGGGTTGGAGATTCTCCAAGCCATGTTGGGGAATCTTCAAGCCATGTTGGGGAATCCCCAGGGGGTGTTGGGGATTCTCCAGGCAGTGTAGGAGATTCTCCAGGGAGGGTTGGAGAATCTCCAAGGCATGTTGTGGATTCTCCAGCAAAGATAGGAGATTCTCCAGCAAAGATAGGAGATTCTCCAGCAAAGATAGGAGATTCTCCAGGTAGTGTTCAAGATTCTCCTAGCCATATTGGGGAATCTCCAAGCAGTATTGGAGAATCTCTAGGGAGGATTGGGGATTCTCCAAGCCATGTTTGGGAATCCCCAAGTAGTGTTGGGATTCTCCAGGCAGGGTTGGAGAATCTCCTGGTGGGGTTGGGGATTCTTCATGCAATGTTGGGAATTCTCCAAGCAGTATTGAAGATTCTCCAGCCAGAGATTGTTGAAGCAGCATTGGGGATTCTCCAGGCAGTGTTGGAGGATCTCCAGGGTGTGTTGGGGATTATCCCACTTCAGTCACCCCCAAAATGATACCTATTAGGTCTATATACTTCTACAGATGTATATACCTAATAGGTCTACTGGGGTTGGGAATTCCCAGCTGGTGCTGGTCAATCACCATGCATAGGGATTCACCAAACCCACCACATAGTGGCAGGGGTCCCCATGGGTGCAACACTGCACATCTTGGGCAGTCAAAAATGCAAAGTTTATTACAGTGTTGGTATTCAACAGTGCACACCACACTTCACTAATCAAAAACTATAAACATTACACTTAGTTGGTAGTCAAAAAAGCAGACTTTGCTACACTTTTGGTAATCAAAAATGTACACAACACAACAATAATGAAACACTAGTTGACACCACTGCTCACATGCTAATCAACCTTTGTTAGTCAACACTACCACACATTTGCTAATCAACTGCATTACACATTTGTTTGTCAGCACTTCTGCACATTGGCTAGTCAAGTACACTACACTTTGGGTAGTCAACCCTACCACACATTTGCTAATCAATTTCACTACACTTTTGTTTGTCAATGCAAGCATGCATTTGCTAATCAACTACACTACACTTTATGTTTGTCAACACAAGTACACATTTGCTAATCCACTACACTACACCTTTGGCAGTCAACACTACTACCACACAACTCCACTTCACTTGGTAGGGACTAGTACCCATTTGCTAGTCATGGTAATCAAAAATCTGGACACTGCTACACATTGACTAATTAATTTCACTACACTTTGGTAGTTGATACCCTATACTTTGGTCTCCAACAAAGTGGGATGCTATACATTTGCTAATCAATTACACTTTGCTTTTGGTAGTCCAGAATGCAGACATTACTATCATTTGCTAATCAAGTACCTGTCTATATTTGCTAATTAAATGTGTTATACTTCTGGTAATTATTTGAGAGTGTGAGTGGGTGTTTGGAGTGGTCAGAGAGTACTAGGGGGAAGCATGGAGTGATCAGATGGGTCAGACTACACAGTGGGTGAGGATGGGGGAGGGTGGGGACCCTCTGAGGCTGGCATGGGACATACCATGTGCTGATGGGATGTCCCACCATAGTCTCTGAGGCTGTAATGGGACATCCCACTTGCCTTCACAAATGTATGTAGATGGGATGTCCCATAATAGCCTCTGAGGCTGCCATGGGGCATGCCATGTGCTGGTGGGATGTCCCACCATAGCCTGTGAGGCTGTCATGGGACATCCCACTGGAGGAGCCAGGATCAAAACCACTGCCTTTTTCCATAGTACTTGTTGCTTGTCTATTCTACTTCTTCCATCCACCAGAACACCCCTCAGGACCCCCTTGCCTCCTTCTGCCAACACTCCCCTGTCCCACTGCTCACCCTCATCCCCTTCCTGTTCCATCTGCCCTCCAACACTGAGGCAAACCTCTGGGTTTGCACCCCTCCTCACTCTCCCCATTCTCCTGCTCTATTCTTCCTCTTCCTCCACCTCCATGTCTCCCTGCCAATCTTCTTCCACTTGTCCATTCCTCCATTCTCACTCTACCTCCTCAGCTTCTTCCAGTGCTGACCTCTCTCTTGGTATGAACAGCTGCAATCCCCATGCATGTGCTAGCCCTCCTACTGGGAAGCCCTCTAGGGTCATGACCTTGTATGTATGAATTTCCCATCCTCTCCACCACTCTCCTTGGTGCTGACCACCTCAGTAGTAGCTTTCTTGCACTCACCATTGTTGTCTCCTACATATGTGCTATCATAGACCTGCACTAGGTCACCCTCTGTAAAGACCACCTCTCCAGTTGTTGATCCCAGTACCATTTATTGACAGCTGCTTTTCTTTTGATAGCATGTCTGATGGCTTGGCTTGCTCCATCCCAGCATTGCTGCTCTACATAGGCCAAATGCATGTCAACATCCTTGTTCTCTACTGGTCTCATTGCCTGCTCTACTGGTGTGTGCACTGTGTTGACAACAAAGCCCAGTAGTAACTCCTTCAGCAAAAGCTGGAATGCTGGTACCACACATTTGTTCAACTGCTGTATTGCTTCACCAAAGTGCACTGGCCATGCTGCTGGTATGTATGTCATTTGTCCTTTCTGGCTCATTTGTGCCTTCACCCACCTCTGGGCTGCACATCTGTTTCAAGCAACCTATTAATTTTCTGTGAGCATCTTCTACCAGGCTGTTGACCCATGGCACATATGCTGCCACCACATGCTGCTCTACCCCATTTGCCTTGTACCATGCTTGCACCTCCCCATTGTTAAAGTGGGGTCCACTGTTCATCATGAATGCTTCTGGTGCTCAGAAGGTTCTTCTTACTGCTTGCAGTCCCTTAATTGTTGTCTTTGCTGTGCCATGCATTTTCAACTTGAATCCCACACATAATGTGAATATGTGTCCAGAATTAACAGGACTGTGTGGGACTGTGTGGTACCCTCCTTTGCCCTTCAGCAGGCTCAAATACAGTGACTCAAAAAACCCTTTCAATATTTTGCTGTTTTGTATTGATGGTGATGCCAAAATTGGGGAAATTCTAAGAAATCTTGAAAATATTCATCCAGATAGCCCTAGGTCATGGCTTCAAAAGGGTATGGTACCAAGGTTGGGGAAGCAAAATCCTTCTTTACTTTCCAGGGGTTCTGGGTGGAATCATCTATTGGGCTACCAGGGTGCAAATTTTTTCCCTCCCATCTGCCCTTAGGTGTTGCCACTGGTCACCTCTGACCAAATAATCCTCTCCTGGCCATTCATAGTTCAGCACAGGGCATAGTCTGGCTGACCCTCCTTGGCTCCAGGTGTGCAGAGGAGGACATTGCTTCCCCCAACCTTGATACCAGCTTTTCTTGCATAGAAATGTACCATTTAAGAGGGGATTAGTTCATTCTTCATGTCCTGAAGTGCCAGAATGACTTCCATGACATTTTCACCTTTCCCAATACTGATTACTGTCAGGATCCCTCAGGGATTGGTAGCAGAAATGGTACAGGAATGAATTTCAGCAACTATTTTAAGAGACCAATGGTGCTGGGCATACATTCTACTCATGGTAATGCCATTACCACCATAATTTGCTGACATTTCCCTGAGAGAATAGTCCTGATTGAGTGATGGTACAGGATAGAGGATCAATGACTCAAGTTCAATGGTTGGCCTTGTTTACATGCTGACAAACCATCAAATTGATTATGTGATATATTATGTAATCACTACCATGCATGAACAGGCTCCAAACCATCAATTATGCTGTCCAATTGCCATGATTATGCTGTCATTTCATCAGCAAAAAAAACCCTTTCAATGAGTTGTCCTGATTAAACATGCAATATCCCAACAAAAACAAAGCCAAACAACTTGAGTAAGGTACTCTTTTGAAGCCATGACCTAGGGCTATCTGGATGAATAATTTCAAGATTTCTTAGAATTTCCCCAATTTTTGGCATCACCATCAATACACAACAGCAAAACATTGAAAGGGTTTTTTGAGTCACTGTAGTCTGCTACCAACAATTCAAATGGGTGTCATCTGGTGATCAGGTATAACAGCCAGTGTAGGTTTGTGGAGCCAAAGTTCTTGCACTGCAGACATCAGTGGTGTAATGCCTGTACAATTGATTGGTCAAGTCATGGACTGTAAATTTGATCCATTAATTTCAATTTTACTAAGTCCCTACCCCAGTGTCCATTAGCTTGGTGTTCCTGCACTGCCAGTTCAATTGCCTCTTCTTGTGTGATGCACTCAATCTCTGGCCTTGCTCATAGTGACTTGACTGATGGTAACCACCACAACTTCCTGTCCCTGATCCTATAGCCTTCTGTTCAGTGCCTTGCCCTCCTCTGCTCTCAGCTCACATCTTCGTTGTCCAACTTTCTGATTGCCTTGATGACCTCTGAGAACAATGGTTCATTAGCAAACCTGTCCCATAACTGTGTGAATGAGGTGTCCTAACATGGGAAGGGGGATGTGATGACATTGACTCACTGACATTGTCAATGATCATCATTGCCCCTCACCTCACACAGCCAAGGTACATACTCTCCCCCCACTCTCATAAAAGTAACTGGCCAACACCATTGTCACTGCCACATCCATCTCAGATATATAAGGTATGCATACCCACCCATCTCACTCTAATAACTTTGACTAACTGTCATTATCATTGCCCTCCAACACCTTCATTGCTGCCATGTCCATCTCAAGCACACAAGCTATGCATCCCCCCCATCTAATACATGAAATCTACTAATTGACATTGTTGTTTCCCCCCATTTTCCTCTCACATAGTCATTGTAAGTGTGCATTCATGTGTTGTTGTTCTGGGCACTGACATCCTGTCCCCTGAGAGTCATATCTCTATGGCCAGGACTAAGTGGACTGCCAGGAAGGTGACTGGTGGCAATGCCCCAAGATTCAACTTTCAAGTTCTGCAGAAGAAGAAAGCCAAAGCCAAACTTGGTTCCAAGAAGCCTTCTCCCAAGATACCAGCCAATACCAACTCAGTAAATATTTTCCTCTATGTAGTCCATGCTGCTGACATTCTACACAGCTTTGTGTCATGTGTAGGGATGGTGGTGACATGTGGGTTTGTGATGAGAAGGATCATAATAGAGTGGTCTGACAAAGATGCTTAATAGTATCTGAGGAATCCATAATCAAGCTCAAAGAGAGTGATGTCAACTTCATACACGTAACATGCCACTGGAAAAAAACTTAGAATGACCTCAAGCCTTACATTGTAAGTTCACAACTACACTTCCTTCAATGCTATCCTCAACAACTCCCAGGGTTTCTACTCCAAGGGTGAACCTGCACTCTGCACCCCCCCTATTATCCCTGGGGGCTTTCAACATGTCATGACCTCCCAGGTGACCCCCCTCCCTACAGCCCATGTCCACATCCTTCTACAAGGTCTGGACAAAAATATTGGACATCCCCAGGTTGCCATGCTCCACTCTTTCCTGCAGGCACACTTTCCTCAACAGGACAACAACTTCTCCCAGCTGTCATCAACCTTGCCACCCCACACACAGTCCATGGAAGTATATGAAAAAGCTGCATCTGACCTTGCAAACACCCTTTCTCCTTATTCAAGGGTTGTCTTGTTCATCACTACTCATAGCAATGGGGACAGAGGTGATCCCTGTGCTGGCTTTAAGGATGGCAATCCTGTAGCCTCCAAAGTTCTTCCTGTGGGTTGACCAGCTCTTCTCATGAACTTCAAGCTAATCCTAGCCAGTTTCTGCAACTCCTTCTCAGTCCCCTCAAGGAAGTTGTAAGGGGTGCAGACATGGTTTTTTATGTCTGTGGTTCTATGGTCACCCAGGAAAAAAGTTTCAATGAGGTAAATGAAGCTGCCCAACTGTAAGTTACCTCTTCTGCTATTTATTCCTCCCTCACATTTCCCAGTTTCAAGCCAAGGTCCACATTATAAGTTATTTGATGCTGCACATCTCCAACTAGCTGTCACAGTCCCCTACCTCCACAGCTGCCTTGATAACACAAGCATTCAGGGTTTTGATCTGTCAACTGCTGCACTCTCTGCCCTTCATTACTGTGCAATACTGGGTAGGCATTCTAACATTGTTTTGATTGTTTGGGAGGAAAAAGGCCTGGTGGTAAAGAAGCTTGTCTGGACTGACAAGCATGTCCAGTACCCTCAATGTGGAACTATACTGAAGTGGGTGATAGGCTCTGCAAAGAAGACTCTATCTTCTGAGTGCAAATATATTGACTGTGGCAAAAACATGGGAAGTCCCTCCCACCTAAAACATGTTCATTTTCCATGCCACAAGGTGCCAGTCAACTTCAGCAGGGGAAGAAATGGTAATCTTCTTGGTTACAAGTCACATTATAGATATCATGATATGTACCTTCTATGAATACCAGTGAAATATGTAGCACCTGTTTGTCATCCTGTGTCACACATAGGTAATTCCTTGATTGAGGCAAAATTAGCCTGCCCAGTTTTAGCCTTTTTGGGCACCCTGCCATCCTTTTGCCAATGCTTGTCATTGGCATGACCTAACTTCTGACAGTATCCACATTTGGGCTTTCCCTTATGGTGGCATTCATCAATAGTATGGTTATTGCATCCACAGATGCTGCAGGATATTGTAGGCTCCTTCCATTTATTATTTACTTTCTTTTGAGTAAATAATGTCTGCTCATGTGGAGTGCCCTGCCTGTGCTTGTATTCATCCACCAGTACCATGGTAAGTTCATCAACTGTGACCAAATCAACTCCCTTCCTGGCTATTCAGCCTGCCATGTATGATGTGGTAAACATGGTCCAAGATTCTGGCATGTTTAATAATAGAATATCTTTGAACTCATCACCAGGGACCAGCTTCCCCATGGCTGACAGGTCATTCTGCATGTGCCTGAGTTTATTGATGTGTGCTGCAATATTATCACCCTCCAGACACTTGGCATTCAGTAATTCTCTTTTCAAAATGAGAGCAGTTTGAACACTGCATGTCTGATGAGCCATCTTCAAATTTTCCCACATCTGCACCACTGTCTTGGCATGCATGACATAGTCCATTTGTTGGTCATCAATAATATAAGGGTCTGCACAATTAGATCTTCTTCTTCCCATGCCACTATTTTGGCACTATTGGGGGATCCTCCTCCAGCTTCAGGAAACTTCCCTCAGCATATGTACTTAAAGACCTTGTGCAAGCACAGGAATTTCTGCATTCAAATTTGCCATGCATACCAATTATTGTCTTTAAGCATATCTACTTTGTATGAGGAGATACATAGCACCAAGGTTCCATACCTACTGCCAGCTCCAATATTATTGTTTGCATGTGTTGTGACATCAACAAAGTCTTTGGTATTTCCCAACATAGTGATGTGAAGTTTTATTTAGATAGTGATAAGTTGATAGAGGTTTTGTCTGTACAGATCTTATAGATCTGTAAGCCTGTACAGACCTGTCCAGAGGTGTACAGAACAGTATATCTTTAACCTTGTATGGCTAGTTGTGTTGAAATTCACACCATAGTTATCATGTTCAGGTGGATCAATTTCAATCCATGTAACTAATGTAGGCACTGGGTAACTACTAACTAACTAACTAACTACTACCTAACTACTGACCACTAACCACTACCTACTATGCCCTAGACCCTAGTGGCATTAGGGCTATTACACCCATACCAGTAGTAAAGGGCAGGGACCTGGAGCTAAGGTGTAATGAGAGGTAGTGGGAGGGGATGAGTGAGAGACAAATGAGAGAAGCAGAAACAAGAGATGAAGGGTTGATATATGGCTGCTGACTGTAAATTTCCCATGGTCACCTGACCCTATTTTCATTGCAAATCTTCAAGTCACTCTAGCTCACAGCTCTTGCAACTATGATGACAGGACCATGGGAATATGCTTACCTCAGCAATATATCCCTTTTTGGGCAAGGTATTCACAAAGTTCATGTGGAGACCCAGTGTGTCAAAAGAAAAAAGTGGCTGTACATTTGTGATGTCATAACAAAAGTTGTAGCCTACAGTCACAGGACCATGGGAACATGCTTACCTTAGCAATATCTCCTTTTTTGGGTGAGATATTCACAAAGTTCATTCAGAGACCCAGTGTGTCAAAAAAAAAAGGTGGCTGTACAGTTATGATGTCATAATGAAAGTTGTAGTGTGTGATGGCATGATCATGTCAGTATGATCATGTCATCAGTATGTCCATTTTTGGATGAGGTCTGTGGGTCTGTGGGGTCTGTAGACTCTGTAGGGCCTGTAGGGTCTGTACTTGCTCTGTGGAAAATCTGTACCATCTGTACCATCTGTGGGTCTGTGAGTCTGTACCAAACCTTCCCTTTTGCTGATGGAGCCAGGGCTCATAACCTGTTGGTAATGTGCTCAATATGTGAGTTTAGATAAGATATTGATTGTATCCCTTGCCCTATCAGGTCAGGTTTTTATACATTGTGAGAACATTATTCTAGAATAGTCTACTATAATAGAGAATGTCCAAATTCTTGTATGGAATGCCAGTATCTACTCAGGAATACCAACAATATTACCACTGTTTAAACCCCAACAACACAATGTTCCATAATTAGGATGAGACCCAACTCTAAAAATATGCTTTGTCATTACGGAGACCAAAAATGAACGGCGCAATCTATATCATACAGATGTCCCTGTCAAGCGCTCACGAACAGGATGCTTCTAGCGTGGCCTGGCACTAAGTGATATTAAGATTAGGTCTCATGCTCAACATGTTCCTTAATTAGGATGAGACCCAACTCTAAAAATATGCTTTGTCATTACGGAGACCAAAAATGAACGGCGCAACCTATATCACACACATGTCCCTGTCAAGCGCTCACCAACAGGATGCTTCTAGCGTGGCCACTAAGTGATATTAAGATCAGGTCTCATGCTCAACATGCGTACCGTTTGTCAACCCACAACCTGCAGCGAGCGTCAAGCTTCTCAAAATCTCTGTGTTGACTCCCTTCACTGTGCATACTGGCACCAGCTGACGAACTACTCTGTGGTCCCAGACATATAGACAGTACGTGTGATGCCCTGTAGTTGTGGATCCAGCTTGAGGCTTGCTACTCACCTTTTAGAAAGATGCGGCTACTAGATGTGCAGGCTGTTCTCGACCGGGAGGACGGCATCCGATGGGTTGAATCGCAAACTACGATCTTTGAAGAGGTACTCGATGACAGCCCTCCACAGTATGCGATATTATCACATTGCTGGGAAAACGAGGTCGACTATTATGAGATGACTGGGTTGATGAGGATGGACGAACACTATAGGAACGAAATCAAGCAGCGCGCCGGCTACAAGAAGATCATCCAGAGTTGCAAACAGGCGCAACTAGACAAATACAGATGGATTTGGATCGATACGTGTTGCATCGACAAGCACAACAACAGTGAACTTACTGAGGCTATCAATTCCATGTACCGGTGGTACAGCAAATCGCAGAAGTGCTACGCATACCTCTACGATGTCGAGGACTCTATCTTTCCTCATCAGCAAGACTTCAGCAGGTTTGACAAAGCTAATGGTTGGCCAGTGTGGTTCTCGCGGGGCTGGACACTTCAAGAACTCATTGCTCCGAAACAACTCGAATTCTTCAACAGGGACTGGGATCTCATTGGTAACAAGGAAAGCCTGGCAGAGACACTGGAGAAAATAACGCGAATCCCTATTGCTGTTTTGAGGGACAAGCAAACACCGAGGGATTTTTGCGTTGCGCAAATCATGTCATGGGCAGCGGACCGGAAGACGACGAAAGCGGAAGACCGAGCATATTCACTATTGGGACTATTTGCGGTGAACATGCACATGACTTACGGGGAGGGTAAAAAAAATGCGTTCCTGAGGCTACAGCGCCAGATCATGGGACGATACAGCGATCACAGCATATTCGCGTGGAATCCAAAGGGACAGTTTGGCCAGTTGGACGGTAGTCTGGCCAGCGACCCGAGCTACTTTCGAGATTGTCATGGCATCGAAAGGGTAAATACCGAGGAGTTTGTCAACGAAGTGTTGGGTCACCGCCCTGTCCCTGATCTGGCACCGCTTGCCAACTTGGATGACAGCAGTTGTTTGGGCGTTCAAATTCGCTTGCCCGTCATAGCCCATCAATCGGACTCTGAGTCGGTCTTGATCAGGGTCATATTCGCCTGCAGAGACTACTATGGAAACCTGATCACCGTGGACTTCAAATCTTTTCAGTCTAGCTTTTACAGGATTCCCGTCGCTATTACCCGGCACGTTCCACACTCGCCACCGGAGTTGAGGACTCTCTATCTCGCTCGCTCGGCTCCATATTCTGACGAGGACTACCACTATTTTAAACTCGACGATAAATGTGCGTCATACCACGGTTTCACCCGTCGTGGCAGCTTTCCGCGCGAGTTCACGGGTGATACTATCACGTTTTCATCCCACACAAATGATCTCGTCGTCCTAGTCTATGCTGCTAGAGACGGCGCTAAATTGCGCTTTGCAGTTGTCACCGGATACTACCATGGCAAAGCGTCCGTGCATGTGGTCCGTGACGAATCCTCTGCAGATCATGATTCATCATGGACAGACTTCTCCAAGAAAGCGTACGAGATGCTGTGGGCTGCACCTATCGAGGACTGCGTTGACAGTGGAGTCAAGTGTGCTCACCTTGCGCGATCAATTTGGGATGCGAGGGTTCTCTGGTACACGGGGACCGTGGAGACAAATGTGATAGTTGATGTCGAACAATGCCCTGGTTGTTGTATCGGGCCCCGTGAACGCATGACTGCGTCTGTTAGTACACTCTTCTCTGTATGTGTGTGGAGTTTACCATGGGCACCTTCTTAGAATGATCCAGATGGTTTCGTTATGCCGGGACTTATGAAGACAGTTCACAATATTCGTGGGTTGAAGTTGGATGGGAAGTGTGTGCGGCTCTGCGATTGTTCTGGTCAAAGGATTAGAGTGAGTCGTAGTACTGTTCATGTTGCAACGAGCCTGACATAGTTAGTTGGGTGATTATGGCCACTATTCTAACGGCAGTTTCAAGCCTGACGGCAACATATTTGAGCATGCACACGTACTTGGCATCGACATCGAGGATTCAGCTTATCGCCCTGTGACCTCTCGCGTATCCGGTGTTCCGGAAGTATTGCATAGCAAGCAGGATTGGCATGGCCTTGCGGCGGAGTTCCCCCTTCGGGACGAATACCTCACTCTTCATTCTCCGAAGGGCCTTTCACTTCCAAACAACCAACAGCTTGTGCTGCTGCTGAAAGCCTTGTCCATAAGTCTTGCCGACAAATATCTAGTGATAACAATCATACAATGCTCCGACCTCCCTGCAGTCGATATAGAGGAGAATCGAAGGGCATCGGAAGGTGGTAAGTATTCCCCAAGGATAATACCTTAACCATGTTGTGATGCTATCGTCAGATTCGGCATTTATGACTGGTGGCCACCTCACAGAACCAGGTCTCTTTGTTCCTTTATGCACCATTGTGAGCCCACAAGTTTGGCGAAGACAACCGTCCTGCGCACGGAGAAGGGAACAGTTCAAAAGCATCCGGTGGGCCCGTCAGAAATTAAGTCGTATAGGGTTGCTGATGTTAGGTTTTGGCGAACAGGCAACACTTTCACGCCTTGGCGAAACTGGTATCTATTCCAATCAATCAACTCCGTTCCGAATACTCTAATTGTCTAATTAACCCCATGATCAGTATCGACTGCCTGGAGCCGAAGCTGGTTTTGAATCTGCGGTGAGTTGTGCAGCTGCGCAGACAGGTCCCACTATGATGTGTTAATGACGAGCACAGAGTAGACGGATGAATGGCGATGCGATCAGATTCCTCTCAAATATATTTGGTTTGCAGAGCTTGAAATATTATGTATTTATCGATTCTGTTGACAGATTCCGCTCGTTCTCACCCTCAAATGTAGGTCGGCGAGATAACATTCAATGAGCTTTTCTCGATGATGGAAACACAGTCACGATGGGGAAGCACCTTAGGCTGCAATACAAACATCGCAACTTCCGGAGGCAGTCCGTCGAACAGTACAGCGGCATCATTGTGGACTCTTGTGAAATCTTGGGTAGCTCGGACCCCCCGTGGCGGAACAACGGCCCCTCCCCTACTCGAGAAAGGCAAAGCTTTTAGACCGCTGGTTGACAAAAGTCGATATCTTGCTGCCAGGCAACAGACGCGCTGCGAAGTGCAGTCCATATCGCAATCACTAAGCTTTGGAGTATGTATTACTGTTAGCTCGAAGGTAGTTGAGGCTAATCCTACTGACGAATAGTTACTCGAGCACATCCACACTGCCATCCTCAATGCGTCTGAGAATGAGAAGCGAGTGTCTTTTTTTTTTTGAAAAGAAAAAAATTTAATTCGTATTGTCTTCCTTTCCTATGATATCAATATTCTGGTTTCAGCCATGGCATCCGGGTCATCCCTCCTCGGAGGTAAGTCGAACGCTTTGTAACGTTCAGTTGGTCCTGTAAGCGCCTTGTACAGGCGGATGGACATCCATTCCATGCTGGAAGACGTCAAGGCATTGCAAACGCAACTCAATGCTGCGGTTGACGACGACGAACAGCGAGCCTTGGAGGAGGACGCTACTGGAAAGGCAAGAATATTTTCAAGTTATGACAAATCGAGGTTGATCGTTCGTTTGTTAACAGGTCTTATGGATTTTTTGGTGTATCATCCTATCAGGAGTGGAAGGACGATTACTAGAGGCAAGGCAATGCTCTGTTCTGTGTGCTAATGTCATCTGAGTTGGAGCAGATTGTGGATTACATTCTGAAGGAAGGGAATTCGATGGACCTGCAAGGCCGTGACCGCCTTTGCCAGGGTTTGCACGAGATAACCGAGGTTATTAAGGAGACACCCCATGCTTACGTGGATGATGATCTGGCGCATTTGCGGCGGTGAGCGAACAGGGCATCGTACCCATGCCAACTGCTGAATGTGACCACTTTGCTAGGATCTTGCTTGATGCAGGAGCAGGCATATCTAAACATCAGTTATGGCTTTCTGCCCAAGCTGACACAGCGGGCAATGGCCCTGGGGAACATCTGCTAAATCAACCCAATAATTTGCCACCAATGTAAAACCTGAGTGGTGACACCAGAATCCGAAAGTGTAGAGAGAACACGATGACGGGTTGATAACTTAGTTGCCCGGTCTCACTGCAAGCATGAAAAATTCATGCCTTGGTTATGTGGGTTCTTAGAGTGCAATAAATTTCTCAAACAGTAGCTGTGGCAAGTCATTGAAATTGCAGCACCTTGGTGAAAACATTGGCAGTATGGGAAGGTTGGGTACAACAAACAAGTGGCTGATTTATTTGTTGGAGATTGAATCACCCCCACTGCAAGCATTTTTCTTGAGAAAATATGCTGAAAAAATTGAAGAAAGAGATACTCTTTTTTGACACATGTTTTCAAAGAGAAAAGCCAATAATAACACTTTGTTTTCTTTGCATGATTTACTAAAAAACATTGATTGATGCTAATACCCATTAATGAAGATCCTAATGGGCATTACCATTAATTCATGTTTTTTGGCAGAAAAGACAAAGAAAACATTACATTATATTCACCTTCTTTCTTTGAAAACAGCTGAAATAAAAGAGTATCTCTTTTTTCAATTTTTTCAGCATATTTTGGGATGAAAAATTGTGAAATGCTTGCAGTGCCCAGTGTGATGTACATTTTGGTGCAAGTTTTACTTGCTTACATAGGCACTTAGAGCACACAAAGTACTACACTTTTGGTACTATTCCCTCAGTAGTTGAGTCACTACTGAGGGTAAGCATACATATTCTTTATAATATACTACTTACTGATACCTTGTAGCTGCCTACAGGTACTTCAATATATGTTGGTATCACATAGAAGGTACCAGCATTCCATACAAAGAGCTCAAAGGTAGTTGAACATTCCATACTGTAGTAGACTATTCTAGAATAATGTTCTCACACAGTATAAATACCCGAGCCTATAGGGCGAGGGAAGTAATCAATTATCTTATCAATCATTCTCACAATCAAGCCTACACTCTACAGGTTATGAGCCCCAGCTCGTTGCTATAAACAAAACCTCTATCGAATTAACACTATCTAATAAAAACTTCACATCACTATGTTGGGGAATGCCGACGACTTTGTTAATGTCACAACAAATGCAAATAACACTAGTGGAGCCAGCAGTAGGGTATGAAACCTCAGCGCTATCTCTTCATACAAAGTAGATACACTTAAAGACAACAATTGGCATGCATGGAGAATCAGAATGCAAAAGTTCTTATGCCTGCATAAAGTCTTTAAGTATGCCAAGGGGAGCTGCCTGAAACCAGAGGATGACTCCACTAACAGTGCCGAGATATCAGCGTGGGAAGAAGAAGACCTTATCGCACAAACCCTCATATTAACAAATATAGATGACCAACAAATGGACCATGTTATGCATGCCGAGATGGTGGCACAAATGTGGGAAAATTTGAAAATGGCTCATCAGACACACAGCATTCAAACTGCTCTCATAGCAAAGAGAGAATTATTGAATGCTAAGTGTCCTGAGGGTGATAATATCGTGATACACATTAATAAACTCAAATGGATGCGAAACGATCTCTCAGCAATGGGGAAACCAGTCCCAGATGACGAATTCAAAGATATTCTATTATTAAATATGCTGGAGTCTTGGATGACGTTTACCACATCATATATGGCAGGCCGGATAGCTGGCAAAGGAGTTGATTCAGTCATGGTAGAAGAACTTACTGTGGTGTTGGTGGATGAATTCAAGTGCAGGCAGGGTACTCTGCAGGAACAGACATTATTTACTCAAAGGAAAGTAAATAATAAGCGGAAGGAGCCTACTAAGTCCTGTAGTATCTGTGGATGCGATAATCACACTACTGACAAGTGCTGTCATAAGGGGAAACCCAAATGCGGCTACTGTCAGAAGTTAGGTCACATGGAAGATGACTGCTGGAAAAAGCATGGCAGGTTGCCTAAAAAGGCTAAACCTGGGCAGGCTAATTTTGCCTCGATCACAGAATTGCCTATGTGTGACACACAGGACGATGAACAGGTACTACACACAGATGGGAACTGGACATCTAGCAGTAGTAGTACTAATACTAATAATAGCACGTTCAATGTATCATATGAAGGAATAGACGAGCGCATTGAATGGTACATGTGGGTAGCCAACTCAGGGAGTATGGCACACATAGCAAAAGATAAGATAATGTTTAGGGAGATGGTCCCTATACAAAAAGTGATCTGGGGTATCAGAGATCACAAAATTACAGCGTACAGAGTTGGGACAGTCATGCTACAGGCACAAGTAGGTAACAGAACTTCCATCATAACATTGCGGAACATACTATATGCCCCCGACACTGTACATAATTTGATTTCATTAACACACCTCGATAAGGAGGGCAGCTCCTCTGTCTCCAGGGGAGGACAAATGAAATTATATGATCAAAGCAGAAATCTATTTGCTGTAGCTAATATACATGACAGGATATATGAACTACACGTCTGCAGGCATGAACCTGCAGAGCGCACATACCAGACACATACCTGGGACGATTGGCACCAGCGTTTCAGGCACATTGGAGTCAAAGGACTCCAGCGCCTTCAATGCGACTGGTTGGTGGATGGACTTGCCATGGTGCCATTGCCGATTATCGATTGCCCCACATGTATAGAGGCAAAGCAAACTAGATTACCTTTTCCAGATAAGTTGGCACTGAGAACAACACAACCAGGTGAGATGATCCACACTGACGTGTGGGGTCCAGCATGAACAGAAGCCCTAAATGGGCGAGCGCACTGGTATATGTCCCTAATCAATGATGCATCATGTTATTGCGAAGTCCAATTTATGGCTAGTAAAGGGGAGGCATCAAGCAAACTGAAAGAATATCTTACTTACCTCGAACACCAACTGGGATGGCAGACAAAGGTGGTGTGTGCTGTAGGGAATGGGTTTTCCCTACCAGAAGATTTCATTTTTATTCTGTGTTTCTCATATTCTAACTTGATTTTCTATTTCTTTTATGTTTATTACTTTAGTGCAAGGTTTTATTGCTTAGTCAGCATTTTTTTTACCTACTGGGCATGTACTTACCTTTCTAACAATCAAGTTACGAGTTGTGAGTTCAGGTTCAAGTTTTGAGTTCGAGTTCGAGAAGGCTTCGAGTGGCCTTCTGCAGTGTCCAGACAGTCTCAGACGGACTTAGACGTTTCCCAGACAGTATCCCACTCCAGGCTATAGAAGCCCCTTTGGAAGATCTTCCCCTTCAGACATCTCCACCTATCCCCAGCTCTTCTATCTTCTTTTCCTACAGCGCCGACAATCACTGCAAGCATTTCACAATTTTTCTTCAGAAAACATGCTGAAAAAATTGAAGAAAGTGATACTCTTTTTTGACAGCTGTTTTCAAAGAGAAAAGGCAAAAATAATATTTTCTTTTCTTTGCATGACTTTCCACAAAACATTGATTGATGGTAATACCCATTAGCATAGAAGCTAATCAGCACTACCATCAATTCATTTTTTTGCACAGAAAAGACAAAGAAAACAAAATATTATATTTGCATTTTTTATGTGAACACAGCCCAACTAAAAGAGTATCTCTTCTTTCCATTTTTTCAACATATTTTGGCAAGAAAAATTGTGAAATGCTTGCAGTGAATGGAAAAGAATACATCAATAATGAATTGCTTACCTGGTGTTGTGAGACAGGTGTTGACCTCCAAGTCACTGCACCTTACTCACCAGCACAGAACAGTATCGCTGAACATTTTAATCACACATTGGGTGAACTTGCTCGTGCCATGAGGATTGCAGGAAACACTCCTGCATTCCTCTGGCCCAAGGCAATCACCCATGCAGTGTACGTTCGGAACTGATCCCATACCTGGGCATTGGAAGGGGCAACACCCTATGAACGATGGATGGGATGCCATCCCGACGTCTCCCACTTCCAGGAATTCTGTTGTCCTGTGTGGATAATGAATGAAGGCATCAGTATCAATAAACTCGATGCCAAATCCAACAAACTCACCTTCGTGGGTTTCGTGGACGGTCCTCACGCTGTCCGTTTCTATGATGCTCGTACGAGATCCATAAAAACTTCTCATAATTTTCGGTTTCTAAAGGATCCAGTCAGTACACCAACTGCTCCACCCACCTTGTCAGACAGTATGCTGCGCAAGGGGGAGTCGGAGCCTGGGAACGAGGCTGATAGGGATGCGCAGGATACCGAGAATAATAGAGAAGAAACTAAAAGAGATCAAAAACGTGTCAGTAAATGAAAATGGACAGACAACAAAAGAGATACTCACCAAAGGAAAAGCACAAGACCCAAGGTAGTGAAGGACTACTGGGCACTCAATGACCCTATGCCGGAGTTGTCAGATAGCAAAGGTGACGACTTACCAGAGTTATCCCAAGACCCCAATGAGGGAGAACTCGAGGAAAGCCCTGCAGAATGATTGCTGAAGGAGGTGCATGACTCACCCGAATGGATGGAGTGGGAAAAAGCTGTCAAAACAGAAATAGATCAGCTACACCAAATGGGGACATGGGAACTGACAGACTTACCAAAGGGTAGGATGCCAGTATCCAACAAATGGGTTCTCATTCGGAAATACAATAAAGAAGGGAGATTAGAAAAGTATAAGGCATGCCTGGTAGTGAAAGGGTACTCACAGATACCGGGGATGGACTACATGGATACATTCTCACTGGTAGTGAGGCTGGAAACAATAAGGGCAATAATAGCGTTAGTGGTTTCCCAAGACTGGGAGATCCAACAGATGGACGTAAAGGGGGCTTACCTAAATGGCAAGCTAAAAGAAGAAGTCTATATGAAACAGCCCAAAGGCTTCGAGGACAGTACACAATGTGTGTGCTGGCTAATAAAAACATTGTACAGGCTGAAGCAATCTGGAAGAGAGTGGAACATCAAACTGAATAGACAGTTAGTGCGAGGCGGATTCAAGCACCTATGGTCAGACCCTTGTGCATATGTCTGGCAGACAACAGAAGGAATAGAAATCATTACCATATGGTTAGATGATCTCTTACTGTTCATGTCAGGACAGGGGCTTATGACATCATTAAAAGCACAACTACAGTCTATGTTTGAGGTTACCAACCTCAGAGACCCTAAGAAAATAGTCAGTATAGAAATCACACGTGATCGGGCCAAAGGGACATTGTTCATAGGGCAGACACGGTACATAGATTCTATACTATGGGTGCAAGGGCTAGAGAGCGCAAACAGTGTAAGGACACCTGCAGACACGAAGGTTCAGATGTTCCCAGAGGAGGAACGGGGAGAAGCGACTAACCAAAATAAGTACGCTTCCCTGATCAGATCTCTGATGTATGCCATGGTTGCCACATGGCCTGACATCGCCTATGCCATAAATAGATTGGCCTCATTCACAGCAAACCCAGACTTAAGGCATTGGGTTGTGGCCAAAAGAATATTAAGGTACCTACAAGGGACAAAGGACTACGGTATAGTGTATAGAGCAAAGGAAGGCAGTACTACTACCCAAATATTTCAAGGGTACATAGATGCAAGCTTTGCCAATACTGAGAACCATGCATCTATCACAGGCTATGTATTCTTAGCTCAAGGGGGAGCCATTGTTTGGGGCTCAAAGAAGCAAACCTTAATTGCACTGTCAACAACCAAAGTGGAATATGCCATGCTGGCTAAATGTACTCGAGAATGTGTATGGCTACGGAAACTATATGCAGAGCTGGGGTACAGACAAACGGAGCCTACTAAAATAATGACAGACAGTGAGGGAGTGCGAGCCTTAGCTTACAATCCCCAATTTCATGCACAGACGAAGCACTTTGACATATCTCACCATTACATGTGCGAGAAGATTGACCAAAAGAAGGTTGAAATTTGTCATTGTTCTGACAGGTACCAAACAGCTGATATATTTACTAAAGCGCTACCTAGAGACAAGCATGAGAGGCATACCAAGGAAATGGGTATGACCCTGGCTTGAGGGGGAGTGTTGGTATTGTGTAGAAGGTACTGGCATTCCATACAAAGAGCTCAAAGGTAGTTGAACATTCCATACTGTAGTAGACTATTCTAGAATAATGTTCTCACACAGTATAAATACCTGAGCCTATAGGGTGAGGGAAGTAATCAATTATCTTATCAATCATTCTCATGATCAAGCCTACACTCTACAATATATATAGTAGTTGGGTCACTACTGAGGCTGCCTACAGCCCTTTTCTACAGGTTATGAGCCCCACCTAGCACAGGAAATTTTATTGTAGGCAACTCGCAGTCGACTCAAACAAAAAGCTACTCAAGCTTGCTACAAAATATCTCTACTTCACTCGAAAGTGGTAGGATATACTCTATGGAACCTGAGCTTGCAGAAGATGGCTGCAACTGGCACACCTATGGCAGTTGGGTGCTGAAGGCCATCTCTGAAGATGGCTTGATGAGTTACCTAGATGGGTCTGAAACACGACCTTCAGTCTGAAGTTACTACAGGAATATGGTGCCAGATGGACACCACGAACCAACAAGGAACAAGATGTTGTCACGGCCTGGAAAATCACTGATGACGCATGGCATCAATGGACTGCTATGGTCCACCATATTATCATATCTGGCCTGCCTGACTCAGTCCTAATGCTATGTATGCATTTGGATACCCCTCACGAAACATTTGCCTACCTCGAGAACTGCTATGGTTCAATTCCAAGACCAGAGAGGCTGGAGGTTGTTGATGAAGCTCCACAACAGCATGATATGTCATCCAAGCAATACATGACTGGTGAAAGTGCTCAGAGCACTTGCAACAGTGACAACAAACCACTAGACACACCTGGAGTAGAAGAAGACCCATCAGATTTCCCAAATGACTGCGCCGAGATCCTGACTGGGCACCAGGAACCCAAGATGGAGATCATAGACATGCAGCATGTGGAAAGTAACTTACTGGTGAATGGAATTGGGGCTGTGTTTGCAAGGCAGCTGGATGAACATGCAAATGTGCCTGAAGCACCTGACAAGGGTAGTCAGTGCATACTAGATGGCAAGACCACTGCAACTGGAGGAAATGAGTCTAGTGCTGTAGCTGACATGCACGATCTGCTCACCTCCATCAGCACAAATGCCAAGTGACAAGACCAACCTCAGTGGAGCTGTGAGGCCCTCAAGCCCACAGCAGGCACCACCAAACAGGCCAGCGAACATTCTATTGACAATGGATCACAAATGCCTGTTGAATGCAATGACCATGTCAAAGTGAATGGCAAGATGATCACCAACATACCGGACCCTCCTCAGTTTCAGCCTGCAGAGCTGCAAGAGGTAGAACATCCACCATGCACTCAAAAGTGTGCATCAAAATGATGACTGGGATCCTACCTTGCACAGGACAGTTCTCACAACAGACACAGTCTAGTTGGAGGCACACACTGGGAGATTCAACGAAAGGAAATTATATTAGTTGATGTCTAGGGTACTTCTGTCTAAATGCACACCTGGGAGATTCAATGAAAGGACAAAGAATTCCCAGGTGACACATGTTGCAGTTATTAATGTGTGTGTTACTGGAAATGGAAAATGACTACATGCATGAGTTGCATGCCCTTATCCCTGGCTATCCATTCATCAAGTTCCCTGAATGGGATCCAGGAGATGGGGGTGCTTATATCTCCTAGAGTTGGATGGGGGAATAGCCCAGATGTCAGATTGAAGACGACGACACTGGAGGTAAGGGCAGTTAGCGCCAACATGGTGGAGATTCGAGCCCACGTACCACATTCGGGGAGACACCCGAAGGACCCTGATAAGGCAGCTGGTGGTGGGGGTGACGACAAGCTCAGTAGTGAGTTCAGTGACTTGCATGGAGTTGAGAAAGCGCTGCTAAGTGACAGAGAGTGCCAGCACAGTGAGCGCGAGACAAAGCGGCCAGATGACTTGCCTGTGTCGCATGGACTACCTCCAAACAGCATTATGCACACTCCGAAGGCATCGCAGATACCCCACTGACACTGCAGAGTCAACATGAACCCAGTAAATGTCAGCGGACTGCAAACGAGAGGTTACAGACGCCTCGTCCTCAACATTCCCATTTCGCTACCTTGCAAAGTCTTGCAACACGTCTGGAATATCACAGATACATCCCAGAGACAGGACATGCCTCCTAGACAGACTCAGAACCATCATGGACCTTCTGACAGTCGAACGGCAGTCTCGCAGCAGTGGCACAAGACTACAAGACAAGACAGCAAGTGTGCAAAGCTTGAACGACATGGCACACCAGTGACATCACAGGTCCTACTGCCAGAAGCTGGCAGATGGGGTGACAGCAGTAATAGCGATGTGACAAACAACAGAACCGTCTGCTTGCATGGAGTCGAGAAAACGCTGCTAACTAACAATGGGGGTTGGCACACCAAGCACAAGGCGAAACGGCAGGATGGCCTACCTGCATCGCCAGAACCGCCTCCGACAGGCATCCCGCACACTCCCCGACCCTACAGGGTACCCCATTGATGTTGCAGACTCAAATCCAAGGCTGAAAGCATCAGCAACGCTCTAATGAGGCGAAACGCCTACCGTGTCCAAGCGGCCCCCAAGCAGCCTTCTCTAGCTCACTCGACACCCTCGAAACGATCCCTGCACCCTGCGGGAGGGTCATGGATGATAAACATTTGCTGTAATGAAGTCAGGAGTGCTGGAGAAGTTAAAACGAGAGGGCACACGTACTGGATAGCCAGCATTCCTATGCGGCTACTTCAAATGCTCTCAAACCCCTTGAAGTGACTCCAGAACGTCGCCAACGCCTACTGGCAGGAGGGGGAACCTCCTAGATCGATGGGGAACAATGCGAAACAGCCAAGAAGTCCTCCCATGGCCAAACAGCTGCCTTGCAGCAGCAGTAGGAGGCAAGGTAACACATACACCGGCGTGTACTCACCTGCACCATCCAAATGGCCTCCCAACGGTCTCATGCATACTCCTGGGACCCTCGGGGACTCACACTGACATGGAAGGATCAAAACGAAACCTGAAAATGTCAGTAAATCAGGGCAGAGAGGCTGCAAGCGCCTCATGCTACTTAGCATGCCCATTTCGCCCCCTCGCCACCTTTCGAAGTACCTCTGGAATATTGCTAACACATACTGGCGGAAGGGGGTGCCTCCTGGATGGATGCGGAATGATGATAAACTCGTTATATTCAATATGGTGGCCTCACAGTCATGGTACAAGGCCAAGGAGCATGCGCACCACACAAGGATTTTCCGAAACAGGAAGTTGCCACAATGCGGCGTGGCAAACAGAACCAAACAACGCTTGTACACCACATGGACTCGAAGCTGCACTTGCAGCAATTATACTCATTTTATTCCAGTATTTGGTATACCATTTTCATTCGAGTTCTATATTCTGCACCCCTACTTACACACAGTGGAGCTTCAGGGGGTGTGTTGGAGATTGAATCTGTAGAGTAGTAGCTCGATCGTGGGAATGATTGATAAGATAATTGATTACTTCCCTCACCCTATAGGCTCGGGTATTTATACTGTGTGAGAACATTATTCTAGAATAGTCTACTACAGTATGGAATGTTCAACTACCTTTGAGCTCTTTGTATGGAATGCCGGTACCTTCTACGCGATACCAACACTCCCCCTCAAGCCGGGGTCATACCCATTTCCTTGGTATGCCTCTCGTGCTTGTCTCTAGGTAGCGCTTTAGTAAATATATCAGCTGTTTGGTACCTGTCAGAACAATGACAAATTTCGACCTTCTTTTGGTCAATCTTCTCATGTGTATAGTGATGAGATATGTCAAAGTGTTTCATCCGGGCGTGAAACTGAGGATTGTATGCTAGAGCTCTGGCTCCCTCACTGTCTGTCAGTATCTTAGTAGGCTCTATTTGTCTGTACCCTAGTTCTGCATATAGCTTTCATAGCCATATGCACTCTCGAGTACATTTAGCCAGCGCAGCATATTCCGCTTCGGTTGTTGACAGCACAATTAAGGTTTGCTTCTTCGAGCCCCAAACAATGGCTCCCCCTTGAGCTAAGAATACATAGCCCGTGACAGACATGCGGTTCTCAGTATTAGCAAAGCTTGCGTCTACATACCCTTGGAATATTTGGGTAGCAGTATCACCTTTCTTTGCACAATACATTATTCCATAGTCCTTTGTTCCTTGTAGGTACCTCAGTATCCGTTTGGCCGCAACCCAATGCCTTAAGTCTGGGTTCGCTGTGAATGAGGCCAATCTATTTACGGCATAGGCAATGTCAGGCTGTGTGGCAACCGTGGCATACATCAGAGATCCGATCAGGGAAGCATACTTATTTTGGTTAGTTGCTTCTCCCTGTTCCTCCTCCAGGAACATCTGAACCTTCGTGTCCACAGGTGTCCTTACACTGTTTGTGCTCTCTAGCCCTTGCGCCCGTAGTATAGAATCTATGTACTGTGTCTGCCCTATGAACAATGTCCCTTTGGCCCGATCACGTGTGATTTCTATACCGACTATTTTCTTAGGGTCTCTGAGGTTGGTAACCTCGAACATAGACTGTAGTTGTGCTTTTAATGATGTCATAAGCCCCTGTCCCGACGTGAACAGTAAGAGATCATCTACCCATACGGTAATGATTTCTATTCCTTCTGTTGTCCGCCAGACATATGCACAAGGGTCTGACCATAGGTGCTTGAATCCACCTCGCACTAACTGTCTATTCAGTTCGATGTTCCACTCTCTTCTGGATTGCTTCAGCCTGTACAATGTTTTTATTAGCCGGCACACATGTTGTGTACCGTCCTCGAAGCCTTTGGGCTGTTTCATATAGACTTCTTCTTTTAGCTTGCCATTTAGGTAAGCCCCCTTTACATCCATCTGTTGGATCTCCCAGTCCTGGGAAACCGCTAACGCTATTATTGCCCTTATTGTCTCCAGCCTCACTACCGGTGAGAATGTATCCGTATAATCCATCCCCGGTATTTGTGAGTACCCTTTTGCTACTAGGCACGCCTTATATTTCTCTAATCTGCCTTCTTTATTATACTTTCGAACGAGTACCCATTTGTTGGACACTGGCGTCCTACCCTTTGGTAAGTCTGTCAGTTCCCACATCCCCATTTGGTATAATTGATCTATTTCTGCTTTGACAGCTTTTTCCCACTCTGGCCATTCGGGTGAGTCACGTGCCTCCTTCAGCGTTCTCGGGTTGTCAGGTAAGGCACTACTTTCATTTAGTGCTGCATACACTAACACTGATCATTCTATAGGGCTTTCTTTGAGTTCTCCCTTGTCGGGGTCTCGAGATAATTCTGGTGAGTCGTTGCTTTCGTTATCTGACAACTCTGGCATAGGGTCATTGAGCGCCCGGTAGTCTTTTACTACCCTGGGCCTGTTACTTCTTCTCTGGTAAGTGTTACTATCGTCGTCTGTCCGTTTTCTTTTACTGATGCGCTCTTGATCTCTCTTAGTTTCTTCTCTATCGTTTTCGGTATCCTGCATGTCCATGTCAGCCATGCTCTCAGGCTCCGGCTCCTCCTCACGCGGCATACCGTCTGTCAAGGTGGGTGAAGCATTTGGCATACTGACAGGATCTTTTAGGAAACGAAAATTATGAGAAGTTTTGATGGATCGGGTGTGGGCATCATAGAAACGGACAGTGCGGGGGCCATCTAAGAAACCCACAAAGGTGTGTTGTGTGGACTTAACGTCCAGTTTGTTGATACTGACGCTTTCATTCATTATCCACACAGGGCAACCAAATTCCTGGAAATGCGACACGTCGGGATGATGTCCCGTCCACCTTTCATATGGAGTTGCTCCTACCAACAGCCGTGTGTGAGAACGGTTATGGATGTACGCTGCATGGGTAATTGCCTCGGGCCAGAGGAATGCAGGAACATTTCCTGCAATCCTCATGGCACGAGCAAGCTCACCCAACGTTCAATTGAAACATTCGGCGACACCGTTCTGCACTGGTGAGTATGGCGCAGTAACTTGTAGGTCGATACCGGTCTCTCGGCACCAGGTGAGTAGTTCATGATTGACGTATTCTTTTCCATTGTTGGCGCACACCACCTTCGTCCGCCGTCCCAGTTGGCATTCGAGGTAAGTAAGGTATTCTCTCAATTTACTCGATGCCTCCCCTTTACTAACCATGAATCTGACTTCACAGTAACGGCTTGCATCATCTACAAACGAGATGTACCAACGTGCGCGCCCACTGAGGGCCTCTGTTCGAGCTGGACCCCACACATCAGTGTGGATCATCTCTCCCGGTTTTGTAGATCTCGGCACAGACTTTTCTGGAAACAGCAGCCAAGTCTGCTTTGCTTCTATGCATGCAGGACAGTCGCTGATCGACGATGGCACCACAGTAAGTCCATCAACTAACCATCTGCATTGTAGGTGTTGGAGTCCTTTGACTCCAACATGCCCGAAATGCTTGTGCCAGTCATCCCAGGTTCTCGCCTGGTATGCGTGTTCTGCATGTTTATACCTGCGCATGCGAAGTTCATATATCCCATCGTGTATATTAGCTATGGCGAATAGATTTTTGTTTTGATCATATAATTTCATTTCTCCTCCCCTGGAAACAGAGGAGCCGCCTTCCTTATCAAGGCATGATAATGAAATTAAATTATGTATGGCATTGGGGGTGTACAATACGTTCCGCAAGGTAATTATGGAAGTCTTGTTACCTATACGTGCCTGTAGCATGACTGTCCTGACACCGTACGCTGTAATTGTGTGATCTCCGATACCCTGGATCACCTTTTGTATAGGGACCATCTCCCTAAACATTATCTTATCTTTTGCTATGTGTGCCGTACTCCCTGAGTCGGCTACCCATGTGTACCATTCAATGTGCTCGTCTATTCCTTCGTACGATACATTGAATGCACTATTATTAGTATTAGTACTACTACTGCTAGATGTCCAGTTCCCATCTGCGTGTAGTACCTGTTCGTCGTCCTGTGTGTCACGCGTAGGCAGTTCCGTGATCGAGGCAAAATTGGCCTGCCCGGGTTTAGCCTTTTTAGGCGACCTGCCGTGCTTTTTCCAGCAGTCGTCTTCCATGTGACCTAACTTCTGACAGTAGCCGCATTTGGGTTTCCCCTTATGATGGCACTTGTCAGTCGTGTGGTTATTGTGTCCACAGATACTGCAGGACTTGGTAGGCTCCTTCTGCTTATTATTTACTTTCCTTTGAGTAAATAATGTCTGTTCTTGGGGAGTACCCTGCCTGCGCTTGAATTCATCTACTAGTACTGCTGTGAGTTCTTCGACTGTGACCGAATCAACTCCCTTTCTGGCAATCCGGCCTGCCATGTATGATGTGGTAAACATTGTCCAGGACTCTGGCATGTTTAATAATAGAATATCTTTAAATTCGTCGTCCGGGACTGGTTTCCCCATAGCTGACAGGTCGTTCCACATATGCTTGAGTTTATTAATATGCAGTGCAATGTTATCGCCCTTGGGACACTTAGCATTCAGTAACTGCCTCTTTGCAATGAGAGCGGTTTGAACGCCGCATGTCTGATGAGCCATTTTGAGATTTTCCCACATCTGTGCCACTGTCTCGGCATGCATGACGTGGTCCATCTGTTGGTCATCTATATTTGTTAATATGAGGGTTTGCATGATTAAATCTTCTTCTTCCCATGCCACAATTTCAGCACTGTTGGTAGAATCCTCCTCTGGCTTCAGGCAGCTCCCCTTGGCATACTTAAAGACTCTGTGCAAGCATAAGAATTTCTGCATGCGAATTCTCCATGCATGCCAGTTGTTATCTTTAAGCATATCTACTTTGTAGGATGAAATGGCGCCAAGGTTCCGTGCCCTACTACCAGCTCCATTAGCGTTGTTTGTATTTGTTGTTACGTTGACAAAGTCTTCAGCGACTCCCAACATAGTGATGCAAGGTTTTATTTAGATAGCGATAATAGCGATAATTTGATAGAGGATTTGTTTATAGCGACGAGCCAGGGCTCATAACCTGTAGAGTAGTAGCTCGATCGTGGGAATGATTGATAAGATAATTGATTACTTCCCTCGCCCTATAGGCTCGGGTATTTATACTGTGTGAGAACATTATTCTAGAATAGTCTACTACAGTATGGAATGTTCAACTACCTTTGAGCTCTTTGTATGGAATGCCGGTACCTTCTACATGATACCAACAGATTCTGTTGGTATCATGGAGTAGATACCAGCACCTAGTACAAGGTGCTCCCAGGTAGTTGAACGTTCTCCATTACAGTAGACTATTCTAGAATAGTATTCTCACAATGTATAAAAGCCTGAGTAGACAGGGCGAGGAGAGCAATCAATTATCTTATTGATCATTCTCACGATTGAGCTCACACTCTACAGGTTATGAGCCCCAGCTCGCCACTATAAACAAAACCTCTATCGACTTATTGCTATCTAATAAAAACTTTGTGTCACTATGTCAGGAAGCACTGATGACTTTGTTAATGTAACAACAAACACAAACAATGCTAGTGGAGCTGGCAGTAGGGTATGAAACCCCAGCGCTATCTCTTCATACAAAGTAGATATGCTTAAAGACAACAATTGGCATGCATGGAGAATCAGAATGCAAAAATTCTTATGCCTGCATAAAGTCTTTAAGTATGCCAAGGGGAGCTGCCCGAAACTGGAGGACGACTCCACTAACAGTGCCGAGATATCAGCGTGGGAAGAAGAAGACCTTACCATGCAAACCCTCATATTAACAAATATAGATGACCAACAAATGGTCCACATTATGCATGCCAAGACAGCAGCACAAATGTGGGAAAATTTGAAAATGGCTCATCAGACATGTGGGGTTCAAACTGCTCTCATAGCAAAGAGAGAGTTATTGAATGCTAAGTGTCCCAAGGGTGATAATGTCACGATACACATTAATAAACTCAAACAGATGTGAAACAATCTCTCAGCAATGGGGAAACCAGTCCCAGATGACGAAACCAAAGATATTCTATTATTAAATATGCCAGAGTCTTGGACAACATTTACCACATCATATATGGCAGGCTGGATAACTGGCAAAGGAGTTGATTCAGTGACGGTCAAAGAACTTACTGTGGTACTAGTGGACAAATACAAACACAGGCAGGGTTCTCCACAAGATCAAACATTATTTACTCAGAGGAAAGTAAATAATAAACAAAAGGAGCCCACTAAGGCCTGGAGTATCTGTGGATGCGATAACCACATGACTGACAAGTGCTGTCATAAGGGGAAACCCAAATGTGGCTACTGTCAAAAATTAGGTCACATGGAAGATGAGTGCTGGAAAAAGTATGGCAGGCTGCCTAAAAAGGCTAAATCTGGGCAGGCTAATTTTGCCTCAATAACAGAACTGCCTATGCATGACATACAGGATGATGAGCAGATGCTACTCACAGATGGGAAAGGGACATCTGATAGAAGTAGTATACATGACACATTTACTGTATCATATGAAGGAATAGATGAATGTGTTGAGTGGTATATGTGGGTAGCTGACTCAGGAAGCATGGCACACATAGCAAAGGATAAGACAATATTTAGGGATATGATCCCTATAAAAAAGGTGATCTGGGGTATTGGTGACCACACAATCACAGCATATGGAGTTGGGACAATCATGCTACAGGCACAAATAGGTAATAGAACTTCCGTCATCACATTGTGGAACATACTATATGCCCCTGATGCTGTACATAATTTAATTTGATTGACATGCCTCGATAAGGAGGGTGGCTCCTCTGTTTCTGGGGGAGGACAGATGAAATTATTTGATCAACAACACAATCTATTCGCTATAGCTAATATACATGGTGGGATATATGAATTACGAGTGTGCAGGCATGAACCTGCAGAGCACATGTACCAGACATGTACCTGGGATGACTGGCACCAGCACTTCAGGCACATTGGAGTCAAAGGACTCCAGCACCTTCAATGCAACCAGTTGGTGGATGGACTCACTGTGATGCCATCGCCGATTATCGATTGTCCTGCATGTATAGAAGCGAAGCAGACTTGGCACCATTCCCAGAAAAGTCTGTGCTGAGAGACACACAGCTGGGTGAGATGACACTGCAAGCATTTCACAATTTTTCATCCCAAGATATGCTGAAAAAATTGAAAAAAGAGATACTCTTTTATTTCAGCTGTTTTCAAAGAAAAAAGGTGAATATAATGTAATGTTTTCTTTGTCTTTTCTGCCAAAAAACATGAATTAATGGTAATGCCCATTAGGATCTTCACTAATGGGTATTAGCATCAATCAATGTTTTTTAGTAAATCATGCACAGAAAACAAAGTGTTATTATTGGCTTTTCTCTTTGAAAACATGTGTCAAAAAAGAGTATCTCTTTCTTCAATTTTCTCTGCATGTTTTCTCAAGACAAATTTTGAAATGCTTGCAGTGTGATCCACACCAATGTGTGGGGTCCAGCATGAACAGAAGCCCTAAGTGGGCATGTGTGCTGGTACATATCATTTATCGACAATGCAAGTCAATACTGTGAAGTCAGATTCATGGTTAGTAAGGGGGAGGCATCAACTAAGTTAAAAGAGTATCTTACCTACCTTGAACGCCAACTGGGTTGCCAGACAAAGGTCATATGTGCTGATAATGGCAAAGAATACATCAACAACAAAATGCTTACCTGGTGTCATGAGACCGGCATTGACCTACAAGTGACTGCGCCATACTCACTGGCACAGAATGGGGTAACAGAGTGGTTCAATCGAACATTGGGTGAACTTGCTCATGCCACGAGGATTGCAGGAAACATTCCTGCATTCCTCTGGCCTGAGGCAGTCACCCATGCTGCCTATGTTCGAAACTGCTCCCACACACAAGCAGTGGACAGGACATCGTCCTGATGTGTCCCATTTCCAGGAGTTCAGTTGTCCTGTGTGGATCATGAACGAAGGCATCAGTATCAACAAGCTTGATGCCAAGTCCACAAGACTCACCTTCATGGGCTTTGTGGACAGTCCTTGCACTGTCTGTTTTTATGATGCCTGCACTAGATCCATCAAAACTTCTCATAATTTTCCTTTCCTAAAAGATCCTGTCAGTATGCCAAATGCTTCACCCACCTTGACAGATGGTATGCCATGCGAGGGGGAGCTGGAGCCTGAAAGCATGGCTGACATGGACATGCAGGATACTGAAAACAATAGAGAAGAAACTAAAAGAGATCAAGAATGCATCAGTAAATGAAAATGAACAGATGACAACAATGGTACTCACCAGAGAAAAAGCAGTAGGCCCAAGGTAGTCAAAGACTACTGGGTGCTTAATGATCCTATGCTGGAGTTGTCAGAAAACAAAAGTAACAACTCACTGGAATTGTTTTGAGACCCTGATGAGGGAGGGCTCAAGGAAAGCCCTACAGAGCAGGCAGTGTTAGTGTATGCAGCACTAAATGAAAACAGTGCCTTACCTGACAACCTGAGATCACTGAAGGAGGCACATGACTCACCTGAATGGATGGAGTGGGAAAAAGCTGTCAAAACAGAAATAGATTGGCTACACTGAATGGGGACATGGGAACTGACAGACTTACTGAAGGGTAGGATGCCAGTGTCCAACAAATGGGTACTTGTTTGGAAATATAATAAAGAAGGCAGACTGGAAAAATATAAGGTGTGCCTGGTAGCTAAAGGGTACTTACAAATACCGGGGATGGACTATATGGATACCTTCTCACTGGTAGTGAGGCTGGAGACAATAAGGGCAATAATAGCATTAGCAGTTTCCCAGGACTGGGAGATCCAACAGATGGACATAAAGGGGGCTTACCTAAATGGTAAGCTAAAAGAAGAAGTCTATATGAAACAACCTGATGGCTTTGAGGATGGTACACAACACGTGTGCCAGCTAATAAAAACATTATATGGGCTGAAACAATCCGGAAGAGAGTGGAACCTGGAACTTAATAGACAGTTAGTGCAAGGCAGATTCAAGCGCCTATGGTCTGACCACTGTGCATATGTCCAGTGGACAGCAGAGGGAATAGAAATCATTACTGTATGGGTAGATGATCTCCTACTGTTCATGTTGTGACAGGGGCTTATGACATCATTACAAGCACAACTAAAATCTATGTTCGAGGTTACTGACCTTGGAGACCCAAAGAAAATTGTCGGTATAGAGATCATGCGAGACCAGGCCAAAGGGACTTTATGAATAGGTCAGACTTGGTACATAGAGTCTATACTATGGGTGCAGGGACTGGACAGTGCAAACAGTGCAAGGACACCTGCAGACACAAAGATTCAGATGTTCCCAGAGGAGGAGCAGGGAGAAGTGACTAACCAAAATAAGTATGCTTCTCTGATTGGATCTCTGATGTATGCTGTGGTTGCCACATGGCCTGACATCGCTTACACCATAAATAGATTGGCCTCATTTACAGCAAACCCAGACTTAAGGCATTGGGTTGCAGCCAAACAAATATTGAGGTATCTACAAGGGACAAAAGACTATGGTATAATGTATAGCACAAAGAAGGGCAGTGCTACTACCCCAACATTTCAAGGGTATGTAGACACAAGCTTTGCTAATACAGAGAACTGCATGTCTGTCACAGGCTATGTATTCTTAGCTCAAGGGGGAGCCATTGTTTGGGGCTCAAAGAAACAAACCTTAATCGCACTGTCAACAACTGAAGGGGAATATGCTGTGCTGGCTAAATGTACTCGAGAGTGTGTATGGCTACAAAAGCTATATGCAGAATTAGGGTACAGACAGACAGAGCCTACTAAGATAATGACAGATAGCGAGGGAGCCCAAGCTCTAGCATACAATCCCCAGTTTCACACCCAGATGAAACACTTTGATATCTCTCATCACTACACATGTGAGAAGATTGACCAAAAGAAGGTTGAGATCTGTCATTGTTCTGACAGGTATCAAACAGCCAACATATTTACTAAAGTGCTACCTAGGGACAAGCATGAGAGGCATACCCAAGAGATGGGTATGACCCTGGCTTGAGGGGGAGTGTTGGTATCGCAGAGTAGATACTGGCACCTACCTAGTACAAGGCACTCCCAGGTAGTTGAATGTTCTCCATTACAGTAGACTATTCTAGAATAGTATTCTCACAGTGTATAAAAGTCCAAGTAGACAGGGCGAGGAGAGCAATCAATTATCTTATTGATCATTCTCATGATTGAGCTCACACTCTACAGAATCACCCCAGTGTGATGTACATTTTGGTGCGAGTTTTACTTGCTTACATAAGTGCTTAGAGCGCACATAGTACTACACTTTTGGTACTATTCCCTCAGTAGTTGAGTCACTACTGAGGGTAAGCATACATATTCTTTATAGTATACTACTTACTGATACCTTGTAGCTGCCTACAGGTACTTCAATATATATAGTAGTTGAGTCACTACTGAGGCTGCCTACAGCCCTTTTCTACAGGTTATGAGCCCCACATGGTGTGGAAGGAAAATTTTATTGTAGCAGGCTCACAGTCGACTCGAACAAAGAGACTACTCAACAAGTCCACAGTACATCTCTACTACCTTCGAAGCTAATGGACTGCTACCTAATGGATCCACCTGAGCTTGGAGATCATGGTGAGAATTGGACCAACTATGGGAGTTGGGTCCTTGAAGCCATAGATGAAGAAGACTTAACCGGCATCCTATTGGGGTCTGAAACACAACCAATGCATCCAAACCAGCTGGAAGGACGTGGCCCAGGCTGGGCGCCACAGTCCAATGAGGAAAGAGATGAACTAGTGGCATGGCGAACCACTGAGTCTACATGGCACCAACAGAACTCGATGGTCGATCTTTTGATCACATTTGGCATTCCGGACATCATTCTTCCCTTGCTAATTTCCCTTGACACTCCTCTCGAATGGTTCTCCTATCTTGAAAGACACTATGGTGAAATTCCGAAGCCAGTTAGTTGGCAGTGCACAAATGTGCATGATGGACTGCTCAATGAGACCATGCCTAGTCAGCATGAATGCAATCATTCCAAAGTCACAAGCACGAGCATCCTTGCAAACACTGCAGCTGTAGAACAGCCTGCAGTGGTCCTGAAAGAATGTACTGAGATTACCTATGGGCCCATGGCACCAGAGGCAGCAATCGTAGATGTACAACATCAGGTGGCAGGTAGCTGTGCAGACAGCTCGAATGAGCACAATGGAGACTATACTGAGACTGCAACTATGAAGCAGACCATAGTGGAAGGGAGGATGCACAACGAGCAAGTCATGCGACAGTGCAATTCACAGCCCAAGCAGGTTGCAGCTGGTGAAATGACTCCGAGCACCAGTGATATCCATCACAGACCAGGAAGAGTGGGTTGTGTAACTATCCCAAATGACTGTGCTGAGATCCTGACTGGGCACCTCCATTGGCACAAGTGCAAGGGTGTCAGACTCACCTGAACCCGACTGCAAGGCTATTATGCCCGCGACCAGTTCTGCCAATCCCAAAATCATCTATACTGCTGGAGTTAATCCCCAGACGCCTGCAGAAAGCAATCATCGAATTGCAAACCATATCATGGACAATCAGCACTTCCCAGTGAATTGCGAGACGATCGCCAACATACCTGATCTCCCTGAGATGCATCCCGAACCCTCCACTTCACATGCCGAATGTTCTATGCTACAGAACAGGCTGTCAGTGCAAACTTGTGGTGCTACGATCACAGAACTCAAGTTGCTGTGTACACAAAGGTACAACAAGACACATACGAGGAGTGACAAGCTGCAAGAGATAAGACCTCTCGAACTTGACAGCAAGCACACATCACGATGCCCATGGCAAACCCACCGAAGGAACTCCACACCAGATACCCCACCTGACAAGGTCTGGGGGGAGGGGGTGCATAGGCTTGCTCGGGCGGATGGGGGGAATAGCACAGACATTGGGTCAACAGCGACGAAGCTGAAGATAAGAGACATCAGCGCTCAAACCACCCAAGCACTGCCTGACTTACCACATCCGGAAATGCTGCCAAAGGAGCCCGATAAGGCTGAGAATACCAGTGGTGGGGGGTGACGACACACTCAGCAGCGAGTTCGTCAACTTGGATGGAGTCAAAGGATTGGTGCTAGCTGGCAGCCGAGGCCAGCATAGCCAGCAGGAGACAAGCGGCTTGCCTGCACCGCTGAATCCCATTCCGAACGGCACCAAGCACCTTCCTAGGACCTACAGGGTCACCTATCAAGGTGGAAGGATCAAACAAACAGCTAAAAGCGTCAGCAACGCTCTAACGAGGCGAAACACCTACCATGTCCAAGCGGCCCCCAAGCGGTCTTCTCTAGCTCACTCGACGCCCTCAAAATGGTTCATATACCTTGTGGGAGGGTCATGGGTGACAAACATATGCTGTAACAAGGTTAGACGTGCAAGACGAGTCAGAACGAGAGGGCCCACGCACCGGACAGCTCGCATTCCTATGCAGCTGCTTCAAATGCTCTCAAACCCCTTGAAGCGACTCTGGAACATTGCTGACACCTACTGGCAGGAGGGGGCACCTCCCATATTGATGCGGAACGACATGAAACGGCAGAGAAGTCATCCTGTGGCCAAACGGCTGCCTTGCAGCAGCAATAGGAGGAGAGATGACACCTGTACCGGCATTGACCCGTGCCGACACGGCAAGATTAAGATGAAAGCTGAAAATGTCAGCACCATTTGTACAAGGCCCAGCGCCTACCGTACACCTGCAATCGCCATACGGCCACTGCGGCTCCTCTTGACGCCCACTAAATCATCCAGATGCTTTGCAGGAGGGACCTGGACAATAGCCATATGCTATAATGAAGTCAGGCATGCCAGAAATGTCGAAACGAAGGGCTGCACGCACCGTATGCACAGTGTCACCATGCAGCCAGCACCTGCTCTCCAAATCGGCACACAACGACTTCAGATGTCCATCACAGGGTGTTGGACAGGCTATAGGTATGACGGCACCACTAGCAGCGAGTTCAGCGACTCGCAAGGTGTCGAAAAAGCACTGCTAGCTAATGGCAGCAGTCAGTACAGCACATTTGAGCCTGAATGGCCAAACGGCTCACCTGCGTCGTCAAAACCGTTTCCAAACGACTACGCGCACCCTCCAGGGAACATCAGCGACCCTCACCAACGCAAACGGATCAAGACGAGACCTAAAAACGTCAGTAAATCCGGTCCAAGAGGCTGCAAGTGCCTCATGCTACTTAGCATCCCCATTTCGCCTCCTCGCCACCTCTCGAAAGCCCTCTGGAATGTTGCTAACACATACTGGCGGCAGGGGGTGCCTCCCGGACGGACGCAGAACGACGATAAATTCGTTATATTCAATACAGCGGCCTCACGGTCATGGTACAAGGTCAAGGCGCGCGCACACTACAGGCATATCCAAAACGGGAAGTTGCCACAACGCGGCGTGGCAAACACGACCACACAACACTCGCACACAATGGACTCAAGGCTGCTATTGCAGCAATTATACTCGCTTTATTCCAATATTCAGTATACATTTTTTCTATTGAGTCCTATATTCTTCACCCCTACCTATTCACACAGTGGAGCTTCAGGGGGTGTGTTGGAGATTGAATCACCCTAGTGTGATGTACATTTTGGTGCGAGTTTTACTTGCTTACATAAGCGCTTAGAGCGCACTTAGTACTACACTTTTGGTACTATTCCCTCAGTAGTTGAGTCACTACTGAGGGTAAGCATACATATTCTTTATAGTATACTACTTACTGATACCTTGTAGCTGCCTACAGGTACTTCAATATATAGTAGTTGAGTCACTACTGAGGCTGCCTACAGCCCTTTTCTACACTACCATGCTCATGCAGCCCCAATGTGGCCATGGCAACACCTACTGATGCCTTCTGGACCACTCAGAAACATTGCAGGGGGGTCCCTGACACTAGGTGTTCGCTATAACAAGGTCAGCGATGCCAGAAATGCCCAAATGAGAGGGCATACGCACCATGGTGACCTAGGGAGTAACATGGGCAGGGGTTACCTGGGTACCCACCTGGGTAATACCTGCAGGTGACATGTGAGTATGGGTTCTGTGGGTCATGGGTATGGTGGGTGAGCTACCTGTACAGGTATGGGTAGGGGGGTGGTGTACCCATTATATCCATGGGTCAACCCATGGGTTTTGCAGGGATTTCAGATATATGCTATTGCAGACTTAGCTTGAATGATTTATGGGTTAGCTTGAAAATTTTATGGGTGACCCAGTGTCAGATGTCAGGCCAATGCAAATTTTCACTGCAGCCCATTGTAGCCCACCTGCCCCACCCAAGGTCCCAACTGCTGAGTCCATATTCTTGAATCCCCAGTGAAGCATGATACCTGACTCTCCATCAAAAAATACATGGAGTCAAGTGTGAACCCAGACTGGCTCACCTCCACCAATCATTGTATCACCCACAAAGAAAAAAGGTCAACAAGTAGGAAGCCTCTCTGACATTGAAGTGTGGGATCAAACCAACCAACAAATCATTGGTTGGTTCCTAAGAGCTTGCTCATCCACAGCATGCTAATCATCATGATCCACCCACTATAATAGATGCAGCTACAGATCAGTGGAAATCAAAGTGCTATGGCCACTATTCTGTTAGGCTCATGCGTTACACCAATTCATGGAACCAACCTCAATACCTCAAGTTCAAATGTACATGTAAGATTGACCCACAGAGGCACCCTCCACAAAGCTGCCACTGCAAGAATACTTCCCATGGAACAAAAAACCTACTTCGAACTATGCGTGAATGTAATGCACACCATAATGTAGGAGATGATGAATCCACTGCTGCTGGTGCTCAGCAAACACTTGAGTGGGCTGTCTCAGAGTACACACCAGCAAAGCACTGTGCTCTCATAGCAATGCATTGTTGTGTATCCAAGTGACCATTCAACATGGTCCAGGATCCTCACTATGTTGAAGAAGTTCAATTGCTGCAGCCTGGCACATCTATCCCATCACCTGTTACAGTTTCTCATGATGTCAATCTCATCTATGAGGAAGGTTCAAAACTAGTAAAAGAATATTTCTCAGTAGGAAACAGTTAGCAGTGTCACTGAGCAAACTAATGCTCACTGTCACATTATTTATACAGAAATATGAAGGGTCAGTTCACCTTGTGATTGATGGATGGACAGCACCATTTGTGTACTCTTACCTTGGCATAATTGTTTGCTGGTTTGCTGATGGTAAGGTATGGCAAATGACACTTGAATTTGTCTGGTTAGTCACAGTACTATATCTTTGTTCATAGTTTCATGAGGTGGAGCTGAATACCCTCTACTGCAGGTTAACAAGTAGGCACACTGGTGACTACCTAGCAAGGATGACAGCTGATTGTGTGCAACAGTTTGGACTGGAGAAGAGGGTGAGTTTAAGCTGTCAATGAGTGAATAGTACCAATTGCTCAGTGCACTGTATACCACATAGTTCAGTCAACCATAGTCCTGAAACTGGGACACTTGACATGTACATTTTCACCTGAAAGTGGGACTAGCCGATGTTGGCCAACCAACCCTGACATGGGTGCAGCTGACCTGCCTGGGGGATGACCCACCCCCCTGAAGTGGGATAGGCTGACCTGGCTGGGGGATGGCCCACCTGCCTGAAAGTGGGGTAGGCTGACCTGGCTGGGGGATGGTCCACCCCCCTGAAGTGGGATAGGCTGACCTAGCTGGGGGATGACCCACCTGCCTGAAAGTGGGGTTGGCTGACCTGGCTGGGGGATGACCCACCCCCCTGAATGTGGGATAGGCTGACCTGGCTGGGGGATGGCCCACCTGCCTGAAAGTGGGATAGGCTGACCTGGCTGGGGGATGGCCCACCCCCCTGAAAGTGGGATAGACTGATCTGGCTGGGGGATGGCCCACCTGCCTGAAAGTGGGGTTGGCTGACCTGGCTGGGGGATGACCTACCCCCTGAAAGTGGGATAGGCTGACAGGGCAGTTGGCCAGTTGGACCACATACCTGGAAGTGGGAAGGGCTAGCCATCTTCACAGGGTGGAGAGATATTGTAATGGAGGTAGTAAGCATCCCTTGATGGTGATCAAAATGATATGAGATTCAACATGGTCAGGCATTGCTGTACCTTGGTGTGGATATTTGTATTTTTTTTTTTTGCTGCAGGTGAGTCCATTGCAATTTATATGTGAGCCAGGGAGATTTGTTGGTATGTACTGGATATAGGTAGGACACATGCAGATAATTACAGGGTGATTTGCAGCCAAGAAGATGTACCCCTTGCTCCTTGTGTCAGTTGAGTGGCATTTTCAGGGATGGAAAAGGTTTGTAACTTGGGTGGGACAGACTTCCCATCAGGTCCCATGTTTTTTCCACAGTCAGAATATTTGCACTCAAAGCAGACTGTTTTCCCTGCTGAACCCCCTACCCACTTTTGTATGGTTCCACATTAATTGGGGACACTGGATTGGTAAGTTGTGACCCCAGGGTCTGACATGCTTGTTGGTCCAGACAAACTTTTTTACCACCAGACCTTCTTCCTGGCAAATGAGCAAAATGATGTTGGAATCCCTTCCCAGCATGCCACAGTCATCAAGAGCAACCCTTGCTGCACTGGAGACAGGAAAGCCTTGGATGATTGTGCTGTCCAAGAGGCTGTGGAGGTAGGGGACTGTGGAAGCCAGTTGAAGATGTTGAGCATCAAAGAGCAGCATGGACTTGGGTGTAAATCTGGAAATTGTGAGGGATGAGTGACCAGGAGATGATGAAACATACTGTTGTGCAATTTCTTTCACCTCACTGAAACTTTGTGGATTTGTGACCACTGAGCCACAGACATAGAATACCATGTCTGATCCATTAACAATCTTGCTGAGAGGAGTGAGAAGGAGTTGGAGAAACTGTACAAGGTTAGCTTGGGGTGGGGGGGAAGGGTGTGGGAACTCACTGGCAACACCTTAGAGGCTACTGGTCTGTCATTGATATAACCAGTAAAGAGGTCACCCCTCTCTTCATCACTGTGGGTTGTGAGGAAGAGGACCACCCTTGAGTAAGCAGAGAGGGTGTTGGCCAGGTGAGATGCTTTCTTGTCATATTCATCCATAGACTCTGGGGTGGCAAGGTTGAAAGGCAGGTTGGAAAAGTTGTAGTCCCCTTGAGGAAAGTATGCCTGGAGGAAAGAATGCAGCATGGCAACTTGGGCAAGACCAATAGCTTGGTCTAGGCCTTCTAGATGGAGGTGGAGGAGGGCAGTAGGAAGAGGAGCCACTTGAGAGATGATGGCATATTGGAAGCTTTTAGGGATAGTAGGGGGAGTGGAGAGGGTAGGTTCTCCCTTGGAGTAAAAACCCTTTATGGAGTTGAAGATAGGATAAAGGTAGGTGTGGACTGTGGACTTACAAAGTAGGGCTTAGGGTGTTTCTTATTTTGTTGTAAATGGCAAGTCAGACAGATGAACTTGACATCAGGGCCTTCAACCATGTGTATGGATTCCTCAGATACAATTAAGCATCTATGGCATACCACTCTATTACAATCATTTTCATCACAGACCCACATGTCTCCACCATCTCTACACATGACACAGAACTGTGGACAGCATTAGTGGATGTATTGTATATGGGGAAATACTTACTGAATTGGCTTGGATTGGTAACTTGGAGGAAGGTTTGCTGGAAGCAGCCTTGGCCTTGGCCTTCTTCTTTTGGAGGACCTGAAGATTGACTCTTGGACCACTGCCACCAGTGACCTTACTGGCAGTTTGCCTAGTTCTGGCCATAGTAGTGATAACCAAGCTGTTGACAAGATGTCAGTAACTAGAAGGAGCAGGTGGGGGGTAAGGGTTACCTTTGGGGCTGATACATGGCACACAGGTAGTGTGACAAAGGGTGGGTGAGATGTTTTGAAGACATGGGGCCCAGGGGCAGAAGGCTTACCTTAGGGTCTGATGCATGGCATGTGGGTAGTGGCATGGATCATGGGTGAGGGCATGGAGCATTGTAGGGAAGGTATCCTCCCTACCAGGATATTTCCTTTATTTCATTGTTTTTACTTACTGATTTGTTTTTATACTTTTCTTGTTATCTTTTTACATAGTGTTTGGACACGCTGTGGCTTATGTAAGCCTGCATGAGTACTTCGAGTGTACTGTACATACTTAGAATAATAACAGATGAGCTACCTGAGATGAAAAGCCAGATTTAAGATGAAACAGACTTGGAATATCATTTCTCCATCCCTGGACACTCTATAGACATTATCTTAGGTCTCTCTTGGATTTTAGGGCACATTCTCAGTCTTTTCCCTATACTCTTTGACCCTCCACCAGGCAATTCTAGCCTCCTGGGATGAATTCACCCCCCTCTTCCCACTAGGAGACTTTGACTTGCTCTCAGGCTCTCTTCTCTCTCTTCTCTACAGTGTCAGTGGTGCAACAGAGGGTGGGTGAGTTCAGTTGAAGACACAAGGGGGGGTTACACAGTGAGTGGGTGGTGTTATGAAGACACGAGGGGGTAGGCTTACCTTGGGGGCTGATACATGGCACATGGGTGGTGCAACAGAGGGTAGGTGAGTGCAGTTGAAGATGCGAGGGGGGGGTTTACAGAGTGAGTGAGTAAGGTATCATGAAGATGTGGGGGGTAGGCTTACCTTGGGGGCTGATACACAGTGTGTGGGTGGTGTGACAGAGGGTGGGTGAGTGCGGTTGAAGATGTGAGGGGGGGGTTTACAGAGTGAGTGGGTGAGGTGTCACAAAGACACAGGGGGTAGGCTTACCTTGGGGGCTGATACACAGCATGTGGGTGGTGGGACAGAGGTGGGTGAGTGAGGGGATAGGATTATACTGGGGGGGATATGAAGTGAGTGGGTGGTATTATGAAGATGCAGGGGGGTAGGCTTACCCTGCAGGCTGATACATGGCACATGGGTGGGTGACAGAGGGTGGGTGAGCTAGGTTGAAGGCATGAGAGAGGGGATAGGATTACCTGGTGGGGGGATACACAGTGAGTGGGTGAGGTGTCATGAAGACACAGGGGGTAGGCTTACCTTGGGGGCTGATACACAGCGTGGGGGTGGTGCAATGGAGGGTGGGTGAGCTCAGTTGAACACATGAGGGAAGGGATGGGATTACCTGGGGGTGGGGAATACAGTGAGTGGGCGAGGTGTTACATATGAAGACAGGGTAGGCTTACCTTGGGGCTGATACATGCATGTGGGTGGTGTGGCTGGTTGAAGACACAAGGGAGGGGATAGGACTACCTGGGGGGGGATACATGGCACATCAGTGGTGCAACACAGGGTCACTGGGTGAGCTCAATTGAAGACCCAGGGGGCAGAAGGCTTACCTCTGGGACTGATACATGCGGGGTCGAGGGTAAGGGATGCAGGGGACTGAGACTTTTTTTTTTCACAGAACATACAATTGGGGACAGACAGAACAGTTTGAGGTTCTCAGACACAAGTAATAATTCTCGAGTATGTGAATTTCCATGGTTGAAATTCCACATGACACAGGCAGACAGCATGAATTTTTTCGGGTCATGGTCAGGTGTTGGCCAAACATGAGCAAATATATCTTGTATATTTGCGCCATGCTTTCTCACACATCTCTCTTTCCTTCCTTTTCCACCTGCTGTATCATTGTTTTTTTGGTTGATGTGGTTGGCAGTGCTGACCCCTCAAGGTAAGCCCCCACCTCCCCCCTCTCCCTTTGTGTCCTCTCTAGGATCCTCACCCAACCCTCTGTAGCCATCGTTGATGCTGTCATCTTGTAGTGGCTGTGGTTGTCGTCATCCCCATGGTATGCCCTTTCCCCACCATCTCTGTATTCACAACAACTAACAGACCCTCTTGCCATCGTGTCTCCAATACCACCCACATGCTGTGTATCAGCCCTCAAGGTAAGCCCTTCCCCCCCACACCTTCATAACACCACCCACTCACTGTGTAACTCCCCACCAGGTAATCCTATCCCCCTCCCTTGCATCTTCAACTGAACTCACCCACCCTCTGCTGCACCACCTATGTGCCATGTATCAGCCCCAAGGTAAGCTGACCCCCCCATCCCCATAACACATCGCCCACTCACTGTATTCCCCACCCCCAGATAATCCTATCCCTTCCCTTGCATGTTCAACCAAGCTCACCACCCTCTGTTGCACCACCCCCATGCTGTGTATCAGCCCCCAAGGTAAGCCTACCCCCCCATCTTCATGACACCTCACCCACTCACTGTGTATCCCCCTGCCAGGTAATCCTATGTTGCACCACCCCCACACTGTGTATCAGCCCCCAAGGTAAGCCCTACCCCCCACATCTTTGTGACACCTCACCCACTCACTCTGTAACCCCCCCCCCTCGCATCTTCAACCACACTCACCCACCCTCTGTTGCACCACTCATGCACCATGCCCTTTCCCACCATCTGTGCCACCCATGCACCATGCCCTCTCCCACCATCTGTGCCACCCATGTGCCATGCCCTCTCCCACCATCTGTGCCACCACCCATATGCTGTGCATCAGTCCCAAGGTAAGCCCTACTGTGTGGTACTAGCCATTGATCCACAGACACCATTTGACTGTGCAGGCTGCAGCTGTACAATGTCAGATGGTGACCCTTCATCCACATTGTACCTGGCCAGTACTTTGTTGGTATGGGGGGTAGGTAGTTACTTTTAAGTCTGTGCCTACTTGTGTAGTCCAGTAACTGTGTTTCTGCAGGTGAAGTCCATGCTTCTGAGTATTAGCTGGCTTCATATGCTGTTATGGTATGCTACATGCTGTTGTTGTCTGTCCCCACTAGTGTGGGTCAGCACACAACTGTGCTTCTGTGACCTTAGTCTATGCCTTCTAATGCTGGCTAGCATAATTTACTATCTTTGTCTGTGCCCACTTGTGTAGGCTGGCAACTGGGGATCTGATGGTGAAGTCCATGCTTGCTGGTGTAAGCTGGCTTCATATGTTATGATACTGTGTATGCTGTTGTTGTCTGTCCTCACTAGTGTGGGTCAGCATATAACTGCTGCTTCTGTGACTTCTGGTCCATGCCTGCTCATGCTGGCTGGCCTAACTTACCATCTTTGTCTGTGCCCACTTGTGTTGGCTGGCAACTGGGGATCTGAGGGCAAAGTCCATGCTTGCTGGTGTAAGCTGGCTTCATATGTTGTGATACTGTGTATGCTGTTGTTGTCTGTCCTCACTAGTGTGGGTCAGCATATAACTGCTGCTTCTGTGACTTCTGGTCCATGCCTGCTCATGCTGGCTGGCCTAATTTACTATCTTTGTCTGTGCCCACTTGTGTTGGCTGGCAACTGGGGATCTGAGGGCAGAGTCCATGCTTGCTAGTGAAGGCTGGCTTCATCATATATATGGCATTGTGCATGTCATTGTCTGTGCCCAGTAGTGTGGGCCAGCAACCAACTGTGCTTTCTATGACCTTAGTCCATGCCTCCATATCTGGGGTGCTTCTCTGATGTTGGTGCCATGTCAGTGGGTGTTGGTTTTCAAAGGCAAATCTGCCATGTTACTTGTACATTTCAAATCTGACAACATTTGCAGCATCCAAATTTGTTGTTCAGTAAGTTTTTTGATGAAATTTAATGCAGTGTCTAAGTATAAATATTAAGGTGATATGCAGTTCTCATAAGCTTTCTTTTCTTCATTGGACTTCAGTTTTCTTCTTGAGCACCTGTCCTTGTCTGGGGGAGGGCCCCTCCTAGATTTGGATAAGGACTCCTTCCACTTGGAACTTTGAACTCTTTGTTGGTACTTGTTGTAATCACAGATGAGAATTTGTACCTTGTAATTTTACTTGAAAATGTCAACTTGATGTTGTGTTCTCCCATGATTTGTTATCTCTATGGGTTCCTAACCCTAACCCTAATTATTTGTGTAATTAATATCTCAGGTCTCAGCCACAATACTTATATAGCTGTCCAAAGTTTCCCAGCTTAAAATTTTATGCAGTCCAAGTTCTCTCCTACCAGGGCCCATATGTCATTACCCCACATTCTGTGATGAATCCTTCCCCAGTCACTGATCAACCCCTCTCTGCCTTGGTGTATCATGCCCTATCATCTGTACTTGGGGGTTCCAGACTCTCTGCATCTGTGGTACTACAAAGATCTGACCTCTGGAAGCCAAGGTAACAGCAGCAATTTCCCCATGTACCCAACACCCTGCTTGACATCCTGTGATAGACTCAGAGTTAGGTCCCAGTTGACCAACCTCCAGAGGGATATGGCAGAGGAACTCCTTCCCCCAGCTTCCATTTCCTCCTCTGAACTCAAGCTGACTGCCCTGGTCATTTCCCATGCAATCCTCAACCCTTGTGAGTCCTTATTGATGAGAACTCAAAGTCCATGCCCTGAAGTCTAGGAGAAGATGTAACAGAATGGGACATTGATAGGTTTGCTGATTCCATGAGGAATGTCACAGACAAGACAATATATTTCCCATATCCCCAGTGGGGGTACATCTCTGACCCTGCCACTTTTTTGGATGTCCATGGCAGGGTGTTGGTTTGGTATCTCCCAGGCATCATGCCTCTTGCAAGAGTGGTGATCCTCTCTCTTCCCCCTCCATCCATCTTGTATTGAGTATTCAGTAGGAATGTCTCAATGAGATACATCTCCCATTGAAAGACAGCTTGGTGAAATGCTCCAAGGCTGGTGGTCAGTCTCAAAGGAGATTTGGCCATAAACATGTGCCAGAGGAAGATGGCAATCAGAAATTTGGTCATGGCAGGCTTATGAATTCTCCAGCCACTTTCCAGCAGGCTCATAATGTAATCCCCCATGTTCTCTGGGAGCATTTTTGGAGGCTAATTGATCCTCAGAGATTGGAGGACAAGGTCTATGAAAGTTCCTCTCTGAAAAAGCAGGTAGTAAGGCAATGGCTAAAAGATATTTCCTATGCAGAGGAGTTCTGGAACACCATTGCTGATATTGTCCTCCCTGATCTTGCCCAAGTTGGCAGGGATGCTATCTCTGCCAAGGCAGACTGGGTCATCACCCAACCCCCTTGCCCCATTAGGTGGCCTTCCATCTATCTTGGCATAGATGTCATAGTCAACCAAGAGACTCCTCCCCACCTTGACCAAGCTTCTGCACCATCTCTGCTCAGCTTGGTAGTGAGCCTGGGAACTCATGATGCCAATTTCATATATCTGAATTAGGCACCATATTCCATTATCAGCCAGGAACCATGGTTTTCCTTGCTGGCAAACTCCTCACCCACTCTGTCCCAAAGTGGGAGAAAGGGGAAAGGATAGCACTTGCTCATTACATGAAGGATGCTGTCCACAACAGATTTGGGCTGGCCAGGCCAGCTTTCACCCAACAGAAGCATCTCTTGGGGAAATTTTTACAGACTTAGTGTAGATACCTAGCCAAGCCTCTTAGCCAATGTCAATTGGAGTTTCCAAGTGAAAATTGTACATCCAGAGCATTCCTCATGTTACATATCAGTCCTGTTGAACATGCAGGCAAGAAGGTCCAAACTCCTCCAAAAAACCTCTGGTAGAGGTTCTTTGTACACTTTCCAGCCCACCAAGACCAGAAGAGGAAAGCTCACACATAAAGAAGTGGATGCTAGGCACCGATACCTCCCATCTGGCAGTCAGCCTTCCACTCCAAGAACTCCAAGAACCATGGCATCCTCCCAAAATCTCAACTTCTCAGACTTCCCTGACTCTCTGGACATCCCTAACTCTAACTGGAATGATGCAGATGATGCTCCCCAGTCCAGAAGGCACACCAAGGTTGGTACTCTCATTTTGGAATGGTTCATCATTAAAAATCCCCTGCAGAGTCAAAATGACATTATCAGAGAGTGGCTGCCTTGGCGAGCAGAATATCTCAATGTCATTTTGGAAGGGGAGCAGCTGGCTAAGGGGGGGATTTGTGAGAAGTGTGAAGAGGCAGAAGGAAGTGTCCAGTGCATGTCCTGCACTGGTGTCCATGCCTGGTGTGCCCCTGTGCTGTCAAAGCTCACAGGGATCTCCCCTTTCACAAGGTCCAACAGTGGAATGGTACTCACTACCAGCCTACCTCCTTGATGGAGCTTGGCTTCTTGTGGCACATAGGCCATGGGGGGGATCCCTGCCCCTATAATTGGTCAGATCCTGATCCAGAGGAGTCAGGCTATGTAACTGGGGAGGGGCCTCCCAATCACAGGTCAGTGGCATTTATTGGGGAGGGCCTTATGATGACCTTGCCATCAGGAAGTCTTCCAGGTTCCATATGACCATTGTGCACACCCAGGGGAATTTTTCTCATGAGGTGTCTGTGTGCAATTGCCCTGGCTCCAATCCTAGTGACTGGCACCTTGACTTGCTTAGACAAAGACTCTTCCCAGCCAGCATTTCCAAGCCCAAAACTGCCTTCACCTTTGATGTGCTGGATCACTTTCTGATAGATGCTTTGGAGTGCAAGACTTCTGCTATGAGCTTCTATCAGAAACTCAAAAGGTTCACAGACAATGCATTTCCTGAAAGGGTACCAGTTGAGTGAATTTTTGTGATTGGTTAGTCAATGTTCATATTTTCTTGGCTTGTTAGGATAGGTATAGGGAGCTGATGAGGGTTTCTCAGCTGTGGAGGGATTTGAAACATAGGAAATGGTTTGGGTTTGGCCATGATACAGAGCAAGATCCAGGGGATGGAGGACTTGCCCTCTTCTGCCCTGCCTGCCCCCAACCAGGTCTTAATTTACCTGCAGACTGGAAGGTTCAGTATGACAGGTATGAGATTGCAATCCATTCAAAATGGGATTTTCACCATCTTCAGGGATACTGTGACCAGGCAATATGTTGTAGATGGCAACTTCACTGCTCAGCATATGAAAATGAACAAGCCAGAGCTGGATGTGGCCTTGTCAGATGGAAAAGGGTATATGGTTTCTGAGGTTCCCTATCAGAGTCATCTACAACAGTCTTTGGATAGCAAGGAGGTGAGGGGTCTCATGGTCTTGTAGATTGCTTACTGACCACACATTTAGAGATCCACCTGCAGCAATCACAGGGCTATCAATGCTGCAAACATCAACAAGTCCAACCTCTGGTCCACTGGCATTGGTGCCACTGCCTGTGCACATCATGGTTGTTTTGTACCCCACTCTGTGGTGGATTTTCAGAAAGGGGAGAGGTGAGTGGACCCCTGGATTGAGATTGGTTTAGTTGGAGCTCATTTTGGGCCAGGTATATGAACACAGACTACTCCATTTGTAATGCTCTTGGATATCATTCAGACAGCATCACAAAAGCCCTGGTGATTTATGATGTAGGGTGCCAGTGGAGCATCAACTTCAGGAGTAGAGTGAAAAATAGCCCCTCCCTCCTTCTTCCCCCAGCTCTGGAAATCACTCCTGCTGTGGGCAAGTTCCACTTGGCTGCACACAAGCTCTCTTGCTTTCCCAGGTACAGCCTCAACTTTGTCAAGGGTGCAGGCCACTTGGATGGAGAAATTCTGGAGACATTGTGGGCTCCATTCAATAAGATCTCCCCCACTGCCAGGTCCATGACTCAGGCCCACAGGCAAGAGGTATATGATGATCATATGAGGGATTCCAACTGGAAAAAGCTTGTGGGAATAGGTGAGTTTTTTTTTCTCTGAGGGGAGGCAAATTTATGCAGGACATCACAGTCCCTTCCTTGCTGAAGAAATACAAGACTGCAAACAAGTGTCTGGAGGAAATGAATCAGGCCTATGAGCAGTTGACCATTGTTCTGGATGCTGACAAGGTCACTCAGTGGGAATTGGATGCTCTTAGGGCAGAGGCAGATAGGGGGGAGGCCCTAGATATTTATTTGTTGAAAGGGGACAAAGGTGGGTCTGATGGATGGAATGATGACAGGGTCTGATGATATTCCCAGCTCCCACCTTTCATGAAGTGCAGTTACAGCTCACCAAAAACCAAGAGTCCCCCCCTGGAAATGTTGGGTCTGTGGCCTGGCTTGCAGAAGGAATCAGCATTGAGGACTCACAGTGAGGTCACTGTTGAGCTTAAGGTGATTTTCTTACTCACCAGACCTGCAGGGACCAGCTGAGATCTGAGCTCCAGCAACTTCCCATTCCCATGTCCCCCAAGCAAGAAGTCAAAATCTCTGAGAAGAGGCAGAGACTTTCTGTCAGGATTGAAAAATTCCATAGCAATGGTCAAGCATTTTTCAAAGGCTTGGACATTGATGGTGCTTTCACTCCCCAGGATGACCCCACATTCTGTGGGAAAGAAGAAGATGAGGATGAGGATAGGGAGTTCTGGGATGATGATGAAGGGAACTGGGAAGTTTCTGAAGAGGAGTTGTGGAGCTGGCTTCTGAGCTTATGAGTATATGGATGCCCTCTTCCATTGGGGCTGCCAAACTAATGGAACTGGGCCTGCAAGACCTCCTGACAGAGGAAAGGGACCTCAGGATTGGACAAGCTAATGATTGTCTAGACCAACTGAGGACTGACCTTGGAAACAAGGCCATGTTATACTGACTGAATTTCCATGACTGCAAATTCCACCAGGGAGGGTACCAGAACCAAGAAGGAAATCCAAAAGGTGGTTGCCAGGGTAAACAAGTATGTCAGAAGTTATCAGAGGGCCAGACAGGCCATTCTGCAGCTCAACACTGGTGGTAACATGGCAGAAAGGTATCAAGAAATTCAACCAGAGGATCTTGCAGTGAGTAAGGAGGTGACAGAGGAGAACAGGTTTGGACAGGGGACCAGTAAACTGGCCTGGTTTTGGATGATGAATGGTGAACAGAGTCAGCTGAATGGGGGGGCTGGGGGCTTCATGGAAGAATGTAAGTGTATACTCCTTGTATATATCTTACTAAAAATGGTCTACAGTTTACAGGATCAATTGGCTCAAAGCAAGGGCAAGAAGGGACAGATGGAAAGAAGAAGTGTCACTGGTGAGGCATGAGATGCTTTGGACTGGCCTGTGGTTTGAGTACCACAAGAACATGTGGGAGAAAAGGGCTCTGCAATCAACAGAGCCAGGGAAACAAGCTTATGCTAATAAGCAGATGGGGTTGTGGAGTGACTTTGCAAAGAAGGCAAGGTTTATGTTCCAAGGTAAACAGTTGGAATGTATTTAGAATGGGAGCAGATACATATGGTTTGTGTGGTGATACTGTTGGCTCAGGACTTAGTATTGGAATCGAAGTCAATGCCAAACATGTACAAACAAAATGGGCATTGCCTAAAATGGGGATGGCTGACATTTTTTCAACCACCTGCCTAAATCAGTAAGGGCCCAAAATTTTCATCTTCACCTTCCACAACAAATTCTCTGCTGCTATACACCTCCCCCCCATTGAACTATACCATGTCTGACTGGACTGAAGTCTACTCTGAGATCCTGTCCTCCTATGCAGGAAAATACAAAGATGCAAGGGGGAACTCTGAACTCAGGAATGAGATCCTTGCTGAGGTCAAATCTGACATCCATCACCATGAATCCTTTGGTTCTGTGCCATTGCCCCATAATTTAAGAGTGGTGAGACTTCTTTTCATTGACTTGGACATGTCTGAGGTTTATTTAGGCCATTAGGAGGGTGTTCTTGCCAGGACTGGACCCTGAGGATCAGGATGATGAGATTGCTGTCATGCAGCACATCTTGGCAGTTTCTGGGAAAAGGGTGGAAGACCCTGGTGAGGGTGAGGATGCCAGGGAGGAGCAGGCTAGACCCACCAAGGCAGGGGACTACAAAAAGGCCTTTGTGGCCTCTACTGCAGCACAAAAGCTCTTCAAAGATGAAATGGATGCCTATGATAGGGAATGGTGGGACACCAAAGACCCCAAGACCATAGGGAAGAGGACCAAGATTGTCCAGGAGTGGTGGGAGTCCCTGTCTGATGATAAGAAAGCAGAAGCTGGGAGGGTGGCAGAAAAGTGGAACAAGTTGGGTGCACCTGAGGCAACCCATGACTCATAAGTGCACTTCTCACTCTGAGACCTTGTACTGATCCAACAAATACACAGATACTGGAGGAAAAATCTCCCTAGCATGGCTAGAGATTTCATTGGAACTGTGCACAGAACCATGGGGACCCATGTCATGATGTTTGTAGCACATGAGGCAGGGGAAGGTCAGGTGAAGATGGCAGTGTAAGTTTCACTTACCTTGTTGAATCCCATGTTGAAGAAGATCCTCAGGTTTGAGACAGCACCAGGAGATGGGAAGAAGGCATTCACAGAGTCTTCTGAGCCTAGCAAGGATTGGGTGTTGAATGGTGAGAATATTTTGATGGATTACCTTTTGGCCTCCCCTGGTAAGTGTGATATATTGTCTATCAATATGTATGCCTATTGATCTCTGTTTAGTGGAGGAAGATTCAGCTGAGAAGCAGGAGTTGGAGATATCCTTGGATGAGGATGGTAATCCAGAAGTGCCCACCTGGGCTGGGCAAAAGTTGAAGGTGCAGCAGAACTTGGCAAGATCAGTCTTCCAAGCTGCATATGGTGTGTGTTGATTGGCATGTGCATGGCTGGGTATCTGATGGAAGTTTGGGATATAGCCAAGTTCACAAAGAAGCCCAAGGCAAGGTTCCTTGGGGCCTTGCTGATCAAGTCCCCCATGGAGTATCTGGACTCTGAGTCCATTCCAGAGGGATTTACAATGAAGGATCCTTCCAAATGGACAAAGGCTGACCTTGGGTTGCTCTGGGATCATTGGCAGTCCCAAGAGGCAGAGGAGAAGGTGATTGTGTCATTCATTGATTGCAAAAAGGAGGATGCTCCTTTGTGAAAGGCAGTTTGACAGGCAAGTGCCCAGCAGCAGTAAGAAGAAATCCATGGGTGGATGTGGAGGATGCAGTGAAGGCTGAAGCAGGTGGAGGAGGAGTGGCAGGGCCCTCTGACCAGAATATGGACCTTGGTGAGGTGCAGAAGAGGGGGCTGGTCCATGATGTGGATGTGAGGGATCAGACCCCTGAAGAGTCCAGCCCTGCATGGCATGCAGCAAGGACAAGACCCAGTATTTGAAGTCTTTATCCATCATGCCCAGGTACCAAGTACTTGTGGACCTGGTGGATGGCCTACCAGAAGTGGTGAGTGGGTGACTGACTGGAAATACTAGGCTAACAGACATAATACACAGGATGTGGGGACCAAGGTAGTCTTGCCCCACTGGGCAACTTGGGCCTGGAGTGCCAAGTATTTGCCAGAGGAAATGCATTTGGATGCCAAATGTTTCTGGGGGGCACTTGGACAATTGCAAAGTTCAAGGTTTGGTTGTTCCTCAAAGGGTTTTGAAGTTGTCCTGGGACTTGGGCTTCTGCTAAGGGAGTGTAGCTGTGCCCAGGAAAGTGGAGGAGGATGATCCTGCAGTTGGTCATCTTCATTTTTTGCTGAGCTCTGTGCTTGGTGTCCAAAGGGGGGAAGATGTCATGGATATAGTGGGTTGGAGAAGGAAGACGAGGAGGCTGTGGATGTGGATGTGGATGTGGATGTGGCACTGCAGAAAAAGGAAGAGCAGGGAGTGGGATGGAGACAAGAAGACAGAGGATGCTGAAGGAAGGTGTGAGGGTGGGTGGGGTGGAGGGAAGAGGGGAAGAGGGGAAGGGAAGAGAGGAGTGAGAACATGGAATCAAGCCAGGAGAGCTAAGTGAATAGATACATCATGATCAAAGGTAGTTTAGATCACAAATGTATCAATTTGAAAAGGGTGCAGGGAGAGCCAACCCCCAACTGCCCATGGACATCCCCACCACTTTGGGCTGTCCTAGGATTCTCATCCAGCATCTTGAGCAATTCCTCCATGTTGGAACCAGCTCTAGCCTTGATGAGACTGTAATCCACCACAGCCTGGCATCTGCCTGTCATGTCAGCCATCCCACTTGAAGGCAGCCACATTGGCCAACCCAATGAACAGGGGGGAATGCCCCAGCCCTGCCAGCAAGTTCCCTGAGCAGGGGAAATAGACTGAGGCTGGTGGAACCTGTGAATGAGCACATTGCAACCCCCATTCATTGATCTCCCAGCCATATCATCTGATCAGCATCATCTAGCCAGGTGGCTGACCACACTGGCAGGTGGGGGGCCATCCCACTGACCCCACTTGACTGAACTTGCAGGGAGGTGGGTTTGCCAACTCCAATTTCAGGTAGGTGGGCTGTACCCCATACAGGTAGACCAACCCCAGATTCAGGTACATCAGGAAATTCTCACATTGTGATTGTGTACCTTTTTACATACTTGATGACTTATCTAGACTTTTTGTACTGCTTAGTCAAAAGTACAAAATAGTCACAAATAGTAGGCCTATCTACTTTTTCTGTACTATTTGTTGAAAATTTCTTGACATTTCTTGACTGTTTCACTTCTCATTGAGCATGACCAGCTAGTGACTGTTTATGACCTTTTTGACTACTATGTTGTTCTGAAATTTCCCAACCAATTTAACTTAGATTAAGTGAAAAAAAGTATGAAAAAGTACAAAGAGTAAAAAAGTCACAGATAGTAGAAAATAGTAATTTGTGAATTTCTTGATGTAAGTGGGCCATCCCCCAGCCAGGTTGGCCTAACCACACATTCAGGGGGTGGGTCATCCCCAGCCAGGTCAGCCAACTCCACTTTCAGGCAGGTGGGCCACCCCCAGCCAGGTCAGCTGACCCCAGTTTCAGGTAGGTGGGCCATCCCCAGCCAGGTAGGCTGACCCCAGTTTCAGGGAGGTGTGCCATCCCCAGCCAGGTAGGCCAACCCCTTTCAGGTAGGTGGGCATCCCCCAGCCAGGTTGGCCAACCCCAGTTTCAGGTAGGTGGGCCATCCCCCAGCCAGGTCAGCCAATGCTAGTTTCAGGCACTTCAGGTAACCCTTTTCTGTAAGCATTCAGGCTGAATAGTTTCTCCAAACCATTCAAGCTAAATGCCTCTCAGACCAAGGTCATGCCAGGGACATCCACTCATGTCCCAGGGCCAAGCATGGTTCTAGGCCCTGGGGTAGATGGGATTTCCCATGTTCCCTGCCCTGGGATTTGCAATAATTTGGGATATCCCATCATTGCCTTAGGTGTCTGGGGTCCTTAGCCCAAAAAGTGCAGCCATATTAGCATTACAATCTTGCTTCTGAGAGAACACTGCTATCATGATCAGGCAACATCATGTCCATAATATATGTGTGAAGCAGGGAAAATAATTTGGCAAGCCATCCCTTGGAACACCCTCCACAATCATCACCAGCAACCAATGAATTCCTCATGTGACAATTAGTAATATGCAAAGCAAGCAATAAGCAGGACATAGATTACAACAAGATGATTTATGGTACTGTAGTAGTAGCATGTGGGCCACCAAATGTCCAGTACAGTCCACTCACCACATCAGAATGATTGATTGCCATTTCACCCTACATTCTGCATTATGATCAACCTCCATTCTGGTGCAGTACTGAACAGGTAACATTGCTGATGATTCAATTCCACCAGACTGAACATTCAGTTGCACTGGATACCTTTGCTTTGAGGCTGTTGTGAGACATCCCATATACACCAGTGAAAGCAAATGGGATGTTCCATGGCAGTCTCAGAGGCTACTATGGGACATCCCATCTACATCTTTAAAGGCAAGTGGGATGTCCCATGACAGCCTCAGAGGCTATGGTGGGACATCCCATCTAAATCTCTGAAGGCAAGTGGATGTCCCATGCCAGCCTCAGAGACTATGGTGGGACATCCCACTGGCAAATGGGATGTCCCATGCCAGCCTCAGAGGCTACTATGGGACATCCCAGCTACATCTCTGAAGGCAAGTGGGATGTCCCATGACAGCCTCAGAGGCTATGGTGGGACATCCCACCAGCACATGGGATGTCCCATGCCAGCCTCAGAGGCTATTAATGGGACATCCCATGTACATCTCTGAAGGCAAGTGGGATGTCCCATGACAGCCTCACAGGCTATGATGGGACATCCCATCTGCATCTGAAGGCCAATGGAATGTCCCATGCCAGCCTCAGAGGGCCCATTCCAACCTCACCCACCATGTAGTCTGACCCATCTCAGATGAGCATGCCATGCTTCCTCTGGCACTCTCCCACCACTCCAAACACCTACTCACACTCTCCAAAAATTACCAGAAGTATAACAACTTTGATCAGAGAATGTGTAGCAGTGACTGTTGTCCTGTTACCAAAATTGTATTGTACAGGTACTTGATTAACAATGATAGTAGTGTCTGTATTCTGGACTACCAGAGGTGAAGTGTGCTTGATTTGCACATGTGTAGCATTCCACTCTGTTGACTGCCAAATGTAGGGTAGTTGATTAGGAAATGTCTAGTAGGGTCCAGTTCCTTGACTACCAAAGGTGTAGTGTGTACCTGATTTAGCAAATATGTAGCAGTACACATTTTGGACCACAAAGTGTGGTGAAAATAATTAGTTAAAGTGTAGTGTGGTTGATTAGTAAATGTGGCTACCCAAGGGTCCAAAGTTGATTAGCAAATGTATGGTAGTGACCACATTTTTTGACTACCAAAGTGTAATGTAGTTGATTAGCAAATGTGTAGTATCAACCAAATTTTCTGACTATCAAAAATGTAGTCTACTGGATTAGCAAAAGTCTATAGACACTACTAGGAATATCCTAATTGATTTTGCACATTTGACTACTGAACAAAGTGTACACTTCATTAGCAAACATGTAGTCTGCATTTTTCACTACCAAAGTGTAGTGGACACTACTTGGAATGTCCTAATTGATTTTCGCATTTTTGACTACCAACTGTAGTGGGCACTACTAGGAATGTCCTAATCAATTTTCACATCTTTGACTACCAAAAAGTGTACAATCCATTAGCAAATGTGTAGTAGTACCTATTTTTTGCTACCAAAGTGTAGTGGGCACTACTTGGAATGCCCTAATTAATTTTTGCATTTTTGACTACTGAACAAGTGTTGTACACTTCATTTACTTTAAATGGAATGAAATGTAGTTTAAAACATGCTCTCTCCAATGTTGAAATTCCTATGTGAATTGATTTGGCCAGTCTTGAGATATCAGCATGGCTTTAGGTTTTGGCTCAGCTCAAGTACAAATGACTCAAATGGAATATCTCAAGCCTGAGAATTGTTTGATTCCTTATTGTAAATATTTTTCTTCTGATAATCACACCCAGCAGCTGCCAAGTTTAGACTGGGTACATGTCCATTAAACCCACAGGAGATGAAATAAAAAAATGCTGGCTTGGAACTGTTGCAACACTAGCTGCCCACTGAGGTGCACTGTAAGAAAGGAAAATAAAGGTTGGGGGGGAGAGTGAGAAGTCTGAAGGGGGTGAGTTTGGCCAAAGGGACTCCTATAGCCTGAAGGGAGGTAGTAGAATAGTGTCTACTGGCAATGTGGGAAAGTTAGAAAGGAGCAAGGTCACTCTCAACCTTCTCAAACTCAAGTCTCATCTGGCAACTTGTCTATGATAGTTAGGATTTAGAAAACTAAGTACATAGCTGGGTAATAATATAATCAATAAAACCTCACACTAAAGTAACAAAAAATATAATAACTAGAACAGCAAGTGAACAATATGAGAAACAAAGAATAAAGGTAAATTCCCCTAGTAGGGAAAATCCATTCCCTATATCTCCCCATCACTTAGATATCAACTGTCCTCAGTTGAGGTGCACTGTTGAACAGTAGCATCAGTAAACAACCCTTTCCCTCACAAAATGTATCTGCATGCCACACAACCACATTTGTGTCTAACCTCACAAAAGTTGATCCAGAAGCTGATATTATGATAAAATTGCCTCATGAAAATTTCAACATACATTTAGATGTCAGTTGTTGAGATCCTTTGCCCCTATTTCTCTGTCCAGCTCTGGCCAGTTAGGTACCTTGCTGTGGAAGCTGTCCAGTTCTGTCCAGTTCTGTCCAGGTGAGTTGTTTACTGATGTAGGGGGGAGAGAGAAGGGAGAGCGCTGCAACATAACGGCTCAGGTGATCGACACGAAACAGTAGGAAACAACCAGGGACATGAGGGTGAACACAGTAAAAAAAGAACTGCATGAATCGGTCAATCCGTTCCTGAGATATTGGCAAAACTGTCCAGACCACTCCCTATGAGCAAAGAATTCGAATATCTCTGCAACTGTTGCACCAACCATGACTTAATGGACATCGTTCGAGAGCCCTTCGAGAGTAGAATAAGGTCCCCTAAAAGCGAGAGGTACGGCAGTGGAATGCGGGAGATATTGTGTATGGTGTCGTATGGTGATGAGGCAGGGGGAGGAGAATAGATCGCCAAATGACAACCGTGGGGCCAGTGGACACGAACATTTGGGAGGCGATTCTACACGAATGGGAGAGCTCGGTGCAAAGGAATCTCACCGATCGGACCGTCCGAACCTGAGTTATCGCCAAAGTTGTCTCGTACCCCTCCAGAGGCAGGCTCGGCCCTATCTCGAGAACGGCTGCATAGAATTTGATGATATAGCAGTCAACAGGGTTGGCTTCGCGAGGAGAACACAGCTTCCGATTTGCGAGAGAGGAACGGCGAGAAACGAGGGAGATACGCCGCCAGGAACGAATGCCAGTATGCCTGAACACAGAAATGTAGATATCTCTTGAACCACTGAGCGCATCAGCGCAAAGCAACTACCACCAGATAGCTGCGAGCAGGTAGTACAACTGTGAAAAAAACAGAAAGGCCCGGCACGAAAGCGGGCAAGATACGCCGTCCTCACTGCCCAACCTTGTTTGAACACAAAAGCTCAAATTACTTCAGAACCGTGAATGCGCGCGCTACGTCTTGTATATCGTCTGGTAGGGTTCGTCTAGTAGAGTCACGTCTAAAAAAGGCGAACGATTCGGATGGGAATTGCATGAGTTATGCCCCAAACAAGGTAAGGGGTAGGAGGAAGGATATGCGCCGACGAATAACGGCTTAGCGCGGTGACACAAAATGCAGGGGAATACTCAAGAGGAGTGTTAAGAGGCTGGAGGAGAACGAAGAAAACACAAAGGACCGCACACCCAATCCTGAGTTATTCCACTTTTTGTCCTACAGGGCCTTTCTCCAGACAATAGCAGATATCTGCAGAAGCGCTGAGGCAGACGCGACAAAAAATATATCGTTCGCAAGGTTTCATCGAGTAGGATCAGGATCTCAAAAGCGAGAGGTCCAGCGTGATGGTTCTCGAGAAAACGCGTGTATAAGCTTGGAGGGAGCAGGAGGGGTAGGGCGCCGACAGTTAACGGCTGAGCGCTATGATACCAAACACAGGGGACAAGTAGAGTGAAGGTAAGGAGCACAAAGAAAAAGGAATCGACTCAATAGGTGTTCCCATTCCCAAGAAATCCTCTAAACCATCCAAATACACCTTATCCACAAAAACAGCTATACCACAATCCACACGGCAGCAGCGACGGCGATGCGAAAAGTACCATTTGAAAGGTCTCATCAAGTAGAATCATAATCCAAATTCACGAGAGGCTTGATGCGTCGGTGGTTGAGATATCGCGCTCGGAACGTCAGGGGGAGGGGGAAAGGGTATATCCAAGCCCAAAAATATTCATTAAAAACACATAAAACAGAATAGGGTGGACTCCAAGTGTTATATCATCCAAATAGGCCTAGTACGCCCTACAAGAGTGCCGCTGGGTGTTCGACCGTGCCTGCGACTGTGTGACCTCCTTCTCGAGCGGGAGCCGGTTGCGGCTGCGTGAGTCACATACATACATAAGCAGTCACGTGCATACTAACGAGTACACTTGATTAGTAACCAGGGGGTGCCCCACAGCCTGGGCCTTCCCCACACTGTGGCTGTGTCATACCTTCCTCCCACTCCGCTTTTTTGATTATGTAAGCAAAAAAGCGGACTCATGGGCTTTATTTCTGCCTCACCACACTTCCTCCTTCCAATGTACACCCTGTAATGTATCCAAATACATCATGACATGTTCCCCCTTAGATAGACACAAAAATAAATATGATAAACTAGCCATTAAAGGTGGTTAAATATACATAGGGGAAAAAATGCGAAATTGTTCCCTATGTTGCAGTTCTTGACATATCATGATGGAAATTTCAGCCCAGATCCCACTGATATGCTCCTACAATCTATCAAAATTACAGACACCCACAGGCATCCCTTGCTGAGTTATGATCAGGTCTCCCCCTCCCCCTGCAGACTTGTATCCTGCAACCTGGTGTGAATTCCAATGGCCTGGGAGCAGGGAGGGTCCATGGTAGAAGGTCCATGCACAACCATTGGGTGGTTTAGATGACAGATGAGGTGTTGGTTCGCTTTTTCACCTTTTCTTCAGAGGGGAACCACACATCATCACCTTATAACTTATATTGTAATTGCAGGAGTGGATGACTGCAATTATAAAGCCATGTACAAGGTTTCAAGTCCATCCAATCAGTATTGCATGTGCTAGAAGGCAGCGAGTTTGTTGGAC